>SJYT01009351.1:0-10149 GCA_006410635.1 Cephalophus harveyi
TCCTCTGTCATCCCCTTCTCCTCCCGCCCTCAATCTTTCCCAGCATCAGGGTCTTTTCCAATGAGTCAGCTCTTCACATTAAGTGGCCAAAGTATTGAAGCTTCATCTTCATCATCAGTCCTTCCAGTGAATATTCAGGGTTGATATCCTTTTGGATTGATTGCTTTGATCTTCTTGTTGTTCAAGAGACTCTCAAGAGTCTTCTCCAGCATCACAGTTTGAAAGCATCAATTCTTTGGTGCTCAGCCTTCTTTGTATATCTTCTTAGGGGACACACTTTAACCCATAACACCTTCTGAAATATATCCATGTAATTAAAATATTAATGATAATATTAGTCAAATACTAGTACAATTGGCAGAATTTGTGAGTGGATTCTCAGATGTTGAGGTCAAGGGCTGGCCCAGATCTGATGGCCCTCACTGTCTCATTTTCCATGGCAGTTGTAGAACCACAGATTGGCAGAACTGGAAAGTCTTTCTGAGACCAATCAGTGCAACCTCATCATTTTCTTCATTGTATTTTAAGTATTTCAATCTCCCTTCTCCCAAAGTATATAAGCACATAGTTAAAAAAAAAAATGTATATCTTCTTAGGGGACACACTTTAACCCATAACACCTTCTGAAATATATCCATGTAATTAAAATATTAATGATAATATTAGTCAAATACTAGTACAATTGGCAGAATTTGTGAGTGGATTCTCAGATGTTGAGGTCAAGGGCTGGCCCAGATCTGATGGCCCTCACTGTCTCATTTTCCATGGCAGTTGTAGAACCACAGATTGGCAGAACTGGAAAGTCTTTCTGAGACCAATCAGTGCAACCTCATCATTTTCTTCATTGTATTTTAAGTATTTCAATCTCCCTTCTCCCAAAGTATATAAGCACATAGTTAAAAAAAAAAGTCAAATAGTACTAACAGCTCCTAACAAAAGACAACTGTCCCTTGACCCATTCCTACCTCCTTCCAGAGTCCCCTTCCCCAAAGGCAGTTACTCCAAATGAGCTACAAGGGAAGACCTTAAACAATTTACAGGCACTTAATTCATATTTGTCAATAATTCATTTGTACTACTATTTCTCATCCCAACAGCTTTAGACATTTTCTACTTGTTTCCTGTAATGCAACATGAAAATTTAATTCTTTTACTCATCTGCCCTCACCTTTCTCTTTTCTGTGCTCACACTGTAGGTATAAACCAATATTTGTTAAATCAGGACTCAGCATCTATGTAAGTGTTGTTCACATCTGAGCCTTGTAAGAAATTTTGATCACATTTCCTTTCTCTGGTAGCTTTTTGGATCTTCATGTTTTTGTTTGATTAGTTTTTTTAATGTCCCAATTGTTAATTCTTCCCTAACTCTTTCACGCCTCTGAAGTCTGTTTTCCATGCAATATAATAGAGATCTTGTGAGTCTGAAAATGGCTTTATACCATGTACTTGTGTGATTGATAGTTTGGCTGGGTATGATATTCTAGGTAGGAAGTCACATCCCCAGATAATTTTGAGAGTTTATTCCATCGTCTCCTACTTTCCACCATTGCTGTTGATCTGGTAAATGGTATTTAAATCTGGAAATGGACACATTTCTTCTTTTGCAAGGCCTTTCTTCTGGGATTTGAGTCATTCTGACCAGGAGTTGAGTTGAGTTTGGGTCATGTTGTTATGGCGACCCTCACATCCCTCTAGCATTACCTGGCTCCACTAATAGTTCAGTTCAGTTCAGTCGCTCAGTCGTGTCCAACTCTCCGCGACCCCATGAATCGCAGCACGCCAGGCCTCCCTGTCCATCACCATCTCCCGGAGTTCACTCAGACTCACGTCCATCGAGTCCGTGATGCCATCCAGCCATCTCATCCTCTATCGTCCCCTTCTCCTCCTGCCCCCAATTCCTCCCAGCAGCAGAGTCTTTTCCAATGAGTCAACTCTTCGCATGAGGTGGCCAAAGTATTGGAGTTTCAGCTTTAGCATCATTCCTTCCAAAGAACATCCAGGGTTGATCTCCTTCAGAATGGACTGGTTGGATCTCCTTGCAGTCCAAGGGACTCTCAAGAGTCTTCTCCAACACCACAGTTCAAAAGCATCAATTCTTCGGCACTCAGCCTTCTTCACAGTACATGAGGTGGCCAAAGTATTGGAGTTTCAGCTTCAGCATCAGTCCTTCCAATGAACACCCAGGACTGATCTCCTTTAAAGCCTTTGAAATGAATATTATTGAGTCCTCACAAAGATCCTGTTGGACAGCTAGGGTGCGAAGAAGCCAGGTTAGCTGAGTGGAAGTAAAGGGGCTCGTTTTGTGTGTTCCTTTGTTTTTATTGTTCCCCTGGATACGAATTATGAAAATACACATCTGTTGTTAAAAAGAATACAGAAATACTCAAGAAGAATGTGAGGAAGTACTGACCTGCAGGGACTTCTACATGCTGTGCTATAGATTTTTCTGATGCTTGGAGGTATGTATATGTATGTGTATTTGTGTATATGATATATATGGTGAGGTTTTTTCCCTTTATAAAAATGGGATTATGCTGTCCTATAATTCTGCAACCATGGTTTCTTCATTGTATGTCAGCTCACTTTGGGCCCTGGTTTGTACAGATCATACACATCAGTTTGTACAGATCCAGCTCACTTTTGTTCGTGACTGTGTCATTTTTCCTTGCAAAAGTGTAGGGGTTTCTTCCACCTTCTTCAGCCTTTTCTTTCTCTCTCATAGGTTGTTGGTCTTCTCTTGCCCAATCAGACAAAAGCGTCTTTTAATTTCATGGCTGCAGTCACCATCTGCAGTGATTTTGGAGCCCCCCAAAATAAAGTCTGACACTGTTTCCACTGTTTCCCCATCTATTTCCCATGAAGTGATGGGACCAGATGCCATGATCTTCATTTTCTGAATGTTGAGCTTTACGCCAACTTTTTCGCTCTCCTCTTTCACTTTCATCAAGTAATTAGTACCACTAATAGTACTGAGCATCAATTTCCTGTTCTTATTATATGCATATCTTCTTTGATGAAGTGTCTATTCAAGTCTTTTGCCCACTTTTTAAGTGGGTTGCTTAACATTCCTTCAGCGTCTCTGTTTTAAGGGCCAGGCTTGATTTGCCACAGGAGATTTCTCAGCATCTGCTCTGCGCTCAGCTTTCAGTCTCCCCACTGTACTTGGCTCTGCAGCCTCCACGGCCTTGCCCCTCCTCTAGCTGCACCTTTAGCCTGGTAGGGGGAGGAGCACTCATGGTTGTTTTATAGGCAGGAGCTGGATCTTGGTGACCCTGCCGCTCACCAGATGGCAAGTGAGGTCTAAGGGTCTGGGCCCAGGATGTTTCTACCCCACACCCAGAGTTTGAGAGTTTTGACTAATTATTCACCTTTCTGGAAACCACAAGTCTGGTATTGTGTGATTGTTGGTGCCTTCCGTGTGCCAGGCTCCCCTGGGCCCAGAAGGGGACAGCGCAGAGCAAGTGCCCTGCTGGGACACAGGGCTGTCCTGGTGGCTCTCGCTGGAGACTCCCCTGAACCACTGGGAATTGCGGTCTCCACTGTACAGTAGCAAACCTGGGCTTGGATGGGAAGACCAGCCCATTAGGGCTGGAGAGGCAGTTCCGGCCCGGGGCCAGCACCTTGCCGGGTACATCTGGCAGCTGAGCCCTGCCTGGAGCTGGTGGCCAGGGCTGTGGTCACTGGGCCTTCATTTCCCTCCACCTTGCTCACCACCCTGAGGCAGGAGATGGAGGGACCCCAGGCTAAACAGCTGCAGTCTGTCCCCTGTGGACAGATACTCCAAGATGAAGATAATAGCAGGAGGATACTAGGAGAGGCTGAGCCCTGTCCAGATAAAAGATGGAGACCACATATTTCTTGTTCTCGAGGTGGAGACCTTTCCCACTGTACATGGGCAGAAAAGCTCCCTGGGGTCAAAAAGGGAGTGATGTCAACCTACTGGATTCTTTCCTGGAACCCATCTTGACTAAGAGATGCATGTACACACACAGGGAGGACCCTGAGAAAAATCCCGTACGGACTCAGAACCAGGAGAAACAGGATGATTGGCCAAAGGAAACCCAGAAGAAATGCCCCATGTGAGTGATTCGAGCTACCGTGAGGCCTGGCTGTGTGTGTGCTTATTCACACGTACTCTTTTTCCTCTTAATAAACGCTATACTTGTTTCACTAATTTCTGTCTCTTTGTGGGAACTTATTTCTACAAAGCGGATGGGCCAGGGACTTGTCGCTGGACACTAGTCTCTGGTGGTCTAGTGGCAATGATTCAGTGCTCTCACTGCCACGGCCTGACTTCAATCTCTGGTCAGGAACTGAAATCCTGCTTTAAGTCACTGCAGACCGAGGCCACCCGAGATCAACTCCACGCCAGCAGATCTACAGGAGGGGGACGGAGCTCTGAAGTCCACTCATGTGGCTGAGTGAGAGTTCAGGCTCAGAGGCCAGGTTGGCTGGTGTTGACATTTATCAGCTGGGACACCATAGGGAGGTGAATTCCCTCCTCGGTTTTCTCATCTGTAAAATGGGAATAGTTTATCCCTAACTTGCAGGTGGTTGGGAGGGGCAAATGGGGGGATATGTGAGGTGCCCACATGGCCAGGCCACTGGCAAGGGCAGAGCTGGGTGAAGAGGAGTCCACTTTGCCTAGAAATTGCTGTGCTGGTCTGTCAGGCCCCGTGGGGGTGCCCGTGGCTGCTCACCATACTCCATCCAGGCAGGGCAACCTGGCCCTCTGCCTCCTGAAGGGAGTTAGACCAGCGTCCTATGAATTTAGTAAGGGAACCATCCAGGGGAGATTTGGAGCAGAGCGGGGTTGGTTAGCAAATCTGAACCTCAGTCACTGTTATAGTCAAGCTGTGGTTTTTTCATTAGTTATGTACATATATGAGAGTTGGACCATAAAGAAGGCTGAGCACTGAATAACTGATGTTCTTGAATTGAGGTATTGGAGAAGATTCTTGAGAGTCCCTTAGACAGCAAGGAGAACAAAGCAGTCCATCCTAAAGGAAATCAACCCTGAATATTCATTGGAAGGACTGATGCTGAAGCTGAAGCTCCAATAATTCAGCCACCTGATGCAAAGAATCAACTCATTGGAAAAGACTCTGATTCTGGGAAAGATTGAGGGGAAAAGGAGAAGGAGGTGGCAGGGGATGAGATGGTCAGATAGCGTCACCGACCCAGTGGACATGAATTGGAGCAAACTCCGGGAGATGCTGAAGGACAGGGGAGCCTGGCATGCTGTATTCTATGAGGTCACAGAGTCGGACACGACTTAGTGACTGAACAACGAAAAAGGGCCGAGTTAACAAATCCAACTCTTAATCACTGTTAAAGCTGAATCCTGTCCCCTTACCAAATCCACATGTGGAAGTGCTAACCCCCAGGACCTCAGAACATGACTTTATTTGGAGACAAGATCTTTCAGTAGTAATTAAGTTAAAACACTTTTTGTGTGTGGGAGGGAGAAGTAAGTGTGGGGTGGGGAGGGGTTGGGAGATGCTGGGCTGGGACCGGTTGAGCCCCTGGGGAGGCTTCGAGAAGGGCGGGACCAGGCCTGAGGCCCTGCAGCTGTGACCACTCTTCCAGGAGGAAGCCTGGTTTTGTGGGATTTTGGATGATCTAAGGGGCCAGAGCAGGGGAGTCAGGGATGAGCAACACCTGAGTGCCCCAGTGATGGAGACACCTTATCCCTGACTCATCAATAAGGAGTCTGGCTCACACCACCCATCACACAAACCCCAGCCCTCATCTATGCCTCCCCCCAGAGTCACAGTGATGGAACATCACCCCAAGTTCAAATATTTTATTGCCTCGGGGACTTCCCTGGTGGTCCAGAGGCTGGGACTCTGCGCTTCCAGTGCAGGGGACTTGGGTTCTGTCCCTGGTAGGGAAACTAGGATCCCACATGCTTCGTGCAGCAAAAAAAAAAAAAAAAAANTGTGCTGGTTCACACCTGTGTATTGACCCACTGGTATGGGTGATACCCATATGGTATGGTGGTGATACCACACACCACCATTTATTTCACTGTTCTCCAAAACAGGAATTTGTGGCTGTACTGAGATGGCCTCATTTAGTCTGTTCCCACGTGGACCAGGCTCACTTCCAAATACCTGTTAGGAGGAGGGGGGTCCCCATTTCATGCCCAAGATCCCTCTCCTTTCCTTATGTCTTACCCAAGCATGAAGCCAGAATTGCCAAATCTATTTAGATCACTCATCAAGAGGCTGCTAACCCACCCTGGTGGTCCTGCAACCCAGCATGAGACTTCATACCTTTGAAGGTCATGATAATTGGGATCTCTGATTCTGGGGTTGCTGGTCAGGGTCAGGGTACCTTGTGAGAGAGGAGAAGGGGCTCTGTCACCTTCCTCCTGCTCCTTATGACACGAGGGGCCCCTAGCTGCGCCTGTCTTAGTGGCTTGAAAATCCCGAGTTCCTTCTTTGAGATGTAAGGGAATGTAAGGGGGGGTGGGGAGGAGCCAGGAGGAGGAAGCCACACGGGGAATGGCCTTGGCTGGGATGGGCTGTAGTGCAAAGGGCTCACTGTCCTGGGGGACATCCCTCTCCAGCAGGCCTGGGGCTGCAGGGATGGGGACATGGCTTCTTCCAGGGCTTCGGGCTCTCTGCACCCCGAGTCCTCACTGTCCCACCCTTGCAGCCCTCAGTCATTCCATCCCAACTTTGTAGGGCTGGATTCAGCCCAGATTGTGGGGGGAGGGTTCTGACACTCAAGCTGCAGAGTTCCTGGGGACTCAGGGCCCTCCAGGCCTGCAGAGCCAGGGTCTTACTCACAGGGGATGGGGCCTCGTGCTGGGCTGTCGGGGTGTACCTGTGCTGGGGACACCCTCCCCGCCTCCTCCTAGCTGCAGAGCCCCTGGAGGAGGTGTTCCCTGACTATGCCAGCCCCAAGTCCTAGAAACTCCTGTCTTTCTCATACACTCGCTGAGTTATGCACCGTGTCCTGCCCTCTCATTGTTCTGCCGGATTTCACACTTACCAGGGACAGGGACAGGCCCCGTGTCTTCTCCCCCACAGAGCGGGGTGCAGAGCAGTGCTCCATGAACACTTGTTATTAGGTTGCTGACTGATGGTTGGCTTTGGAGGCCCCTCTGCGCTCCACCCGCCAGCGGCTTGTCCCCCCGCCTGACGTCTGCGCACACTGAGGGTCTAACTCCGGCAGATGGAGTGGAGTTTCTGACTTGGAAAATTTGCAGCTTGCTTGCTTTTCTTTTGTGTGTGTAAATCATGAAACCTCCAAAGAAAGAGGCTTTATTTTATTTTCCTTTCCCCCTGTTCTTTGGAAGCCCAGGCCTCACGGCCTCATTAACTGATCTCTGCTTCAATTAGTGACAAATCCACCCCTCTCCCTCCTGCCCCAGGGTGAGCCTGTTAGGAGGAGATGACCTGCAAACAAGTGTCACGGCCCCAGTGGTTGGCCCAGTTCTGGCATTAATTAAAGAGAGTCCTACAAGCAGGCGGCGTGGATGAGGGCTGACAAGCCAAGGAGAGATCCCAGAGACTGAGGACCTGCTGAGTCAAGGCCAGGCCCTGTGCGTCCAGCCCTCTCTCCAGACTTGGGAGAGCCCATTTCCCCTCTCAGAAGAGCCCCTGACCTTGGACAGTAGCCCCAAGAATCAGTCCCTACTGTGCACCCCCTAACTACAGTCTCCTCCTGGTGGCAGGACCACCAGTGGGGGGTTAGCAGCCTTTTGGTGAACCCTCTAAATAGATCTGGCAATGTCTGTCTTCTTACTCGGGAATAAAAAAGAAATTTCGTCTTAAGTTATTTTTGAAATCTAGCAGTTTGCTGTCTTTTAACAAAGGAAGCTCTGTCAGTGCTTGCTGCGCTTTAGTTCAGGCGTTTGTGTTGAGCGTTTCTGTGGTCACCCCCGCCGAGTCCTGGCTCCCAGAGGGAGACCCGGTCATTCCCTTCCGGAGTGCAAGAGTGCCAGGCACTTCGCCAGTGCTGGAGGATGGCACAGACCCGTGTGACCTTCAAGGTGCTGCGAGGGGAAGAAACTGAGGATACTCTGTGGTGTCACCATGATTATGATAAAAGTGATTTGGTGGGAAGGACACAGGGGAGCGCCCCCAGTTCACACAGGGCTGACTCATAAGACAGACTGCAGAGGCAAGGGCAGGGCTGGGTGCTCCAGAAAGAGGGCACAGCACCCAAAGGGGCACCAGGAGAAGGACAGCAGGACAGATTCCAGAAGCTGTCAGAAAATGAGCATGGCTGCCGTGGAAGGAGTGATGGTGAGGGGGGGACGATGAAGCGGGCGGGGGTGGGGCAGCAGGGGCCGGCCGTGAACCACCACGCGTGCCTTGCCAGTCATGAGGACAGCCCTGCCTGGGCTCAGGGGCCTGGGGCATTGCAGAGGGTGTGGACAGAAGAGGGTTGGAGGGGAAGTTGTGAGCGGTTGGCAGGGCCAGTAGATGGACCACCTGTCTGGACACGGGGTCCTGGTTAAACGTGGACTTGGGGCCAGAGAGGAAGGCGCAGGGCTAAAGGCTCACGCGAACAGTCAGGAGCTGGATGGCAGAGCCAGAGCATGAGCGTTGCTTCATGCCTGATCCTCAGACACTTCTCCTTCAGCCAGGTCTTCGCTGGCCAAAGGCTTTCCTTGTTGAAATGCTGACCTCTGTTCCTAAAGGGCCTGGGCCCTGGAGGGTCCCTTCTGTATAGGATGCAGTGGTTGTCTGTTAACCCAGTCAGTGGGCACAAGGAGGTATCCCAGCGGGTGCCTGGGCTGAGCCCCACCCTTCCCAGTTCCCATTGCTTACTGGAGCTCCGTGTCCCCGTGATAGTTAGACTGGCAAGTAATCATAGTGGGCAACACTTATGGAGTGCCTTCAACTTGCCAAGCATCTCCTAAGGCACACCCAAAGCTATATCCTGGACCACGGAGGACACCCTGAGCTACAGATCAAGCACAGAGTGAGCCAGGTGCAGTCTTGCAGAACGCCCAGAAACCACGTATGCAGGTAGGTAGGGGTGCAACCCCTTGTTACACTTAAAGGGCCCCTCAAAAGTTTTGTTGCTGTCCCCTCTGGTCGCAGAGCACCTGGGAGAGATTTTTCTACCAGCGGACAGTTTAAGAGTTCCTCCAGTGGGGAGCCAACAGCACAGCCTGACTTTTCCAACCTCACTACACCACAGGAAAGCAGGAAGAAAGAAGTGGCTTTGTGTCAGTAAAATAGTGTCTGTCCTTGACTTCGCTTCTGTGCCTCAGTGTCTTCATCAGCGTCCTCAGCAGGAGCCCTCTGTGGTCCAGGGTGTGGGTCAGAGTGTCCTCATGGTTCAGGGTTAGCTCCAGGTGTCCTCATGGTCCAGGGTGTAGGTCAGGGTGTCCTCATGGTCCAAGGTATAGCTCTGGGTATCCTCTGTGGTCCAGGGTGTAGCTCAGGGTGTGCTCTGTGGTCCAGAGTGTAGCTCTGGGTGTGCTCTGTGGTCCAGAGTGTATCTCAGGGTGTGATCTGCGATCCAAGGTATAGCTCTGGGTGTCCTCATGTCCAAGGTGTAGCTCTGGGTGTCCTCATGGTCCAGTGTGTAGCTCAGGGTGTCCTCTGTGTTCTAGGGTGTAGCTCAGGGTGTCCTCATGGTCCAGAGTGTATCTCAGGGTGTGATCTGTGACCCAGGGTATAGCTCTGGGTGTCCTCATGGTCCAAGGTATAGCTCTGGGTGTCCTCTGTGGTCCAGGGTATAGCTCAGGGTGTAGCTCAAGGTGTCCTCTGTGGTCCAGGGTGTAGCTCTGGGTGTCCTCTGTGGTCCAGGGTGTAGCTCAGAGTGTCCTCTGCAGTCCAGGGTGTCCTCATGGTCCAGAGTGTAGCTCTAGGTGTGCTCTGTGGTCCAGGGTGTAGCTCAGGGTGTCCTCCTGTCCAGGATGTAGCTCTGGGTGTCTTCTGCGGCCCAGGGTGTAGCTCAGGGTATCCTCTGTGTTCTAGGGTGTAGCTCAGGGTGTCCTCGTGGTCCAGAGTGTATCTCAGGGTGTGATCTGTGACCCAGGGTATAGCTCTGGGTGTCCTCATGTCCAAGGCGTAGCTCTGGGTGTCCTCTGTGGTCCAGGGTGTAGCTCAGGCCCAGATACTCTTCTCTGAGCCTGATGGAGTTAGGAGACCAACAGACTGAGAATCCAGACCAGAC
>SJYT01009369.1:0-92215 GCA_006410635.1 Cephalophus harveyi
AATTTGCCTGTTACTCCAGGTGTTTCTTGACTTCCTACTTTTGCATTCCAATCCCCTATAATGAAAAGGACATCTTTTTTGGGTGTTAGTTCTAAAAGGTCTTGTAGGTCTTCATAAAACCGTTCAACTTCAGCTTCTTCAGCATTACTGGTTGGGGCATAGACTTGGATAACTGTGATATTGAATGGTTTGCCTTGGAAACAAACAGAAATCATTGTGTCATTTTTGAGATTGCATCCAAGTACTGCATTTCGGACTCTTTTGTTGACCATGATGGCTACTCCATTTCTTCTGAGGGATTCCTGCCCACAGTAGCAGATATAATGGTCATCTGAGTTAAATTCACCCATTCCAGTCCATTTTAGTTCGCTGATTCCTTTATTTTGGGGGGCTCCAAAATCACTGCAGATGGTGATTGCAGCCATGAAATTAAAAGACGCTTATTCCTTGGAAGGAAAGTTATGACCAACCTAGATAGCCTATTAAAATGCAGAGACATTACTTTGCCAACAAAGGTCCATCTAGTCAAGGCTATGGTTTTTCCAGTAGTCAGGTATGGATGTGAGAGTTGGACTGTGAAGAAAGCTGAGCGCCGAAGAATTGATGCTTTTGATCTGTGGTGTTGGAGAAGACTCTTGAGAGTCCCTTGGACTGCAAGGAGATCAGTCCTAGGTGATTCTTTGGAAGGAATGATGCTAAAGCTGAAACTCCAGTACTCTGGCCACCTCATGTGAAGATTTGACTCATTGGAAAAGACTCTGATGCTAGGAGGGATTGGGAGCAGGAGGAGAAGGGGACGACCGAGGATGAGATGGCTGGACGGCATCACTGACTTGATGGACGTGAGTTTGAATGAACTCTGGGAGTTGGTGATGGACAGGGAGGTGTGGCGTGCTGCCGTTCATGGGGTTGCAAACAGTCGGACACAACTGAGCGACTGAACTGAATATTCCATTGTTTGTATTCAATATATAACACTATTTGTTCATTTGGTGATGTCACATGGGTTGTTTCTACTGTTTGGCTATGGTGAATAACGCTGCAGTAAACCAGTGGTGTGCTAGTATCTCTTTTCAGTCTGGGTTTCTATTTCCTTTGGGTTTATACTTAGATGTGGAGTTGCTAGGCCATGTGGTAATTATACTGACAGAGGAGCATGGCAGGCCACAGTCCGTGGGGTCACAAAGAGTCTGAGACAACTGTGCACAAGCACACACACATGGTAATTCTATGTTTAGATTTCTGAGGAACCACCAGACTCTTTTTCCACAGTGTCTGCAAATTTTACATTTTCAACAGAAATATATAGGGATTCCAATTTCTCTAGATCTTTGCCAATATTTGTTGTTTTCCTTAAAAAAAAATGATAGCCATCTTAGTAGGTATGAAGTTGTATTGCATTGAGCTTTTGATTTCCATCTTCCTAATGACTAGTGATATTAAGCATCTTTTAATGTGCTTATTGACTGTTTGTATATATTCTGTGTATAGTTGTCTGCTCAAATTCTTTGCCCATTTTCTAAATAGGTGATTATTTTTCTTTCCCAGTTTTGATTTGCATATTCTGGATATTAAACCTTTATCAGATATATGATTGCAAATACTTTCTTTTACTCTTTAGGTTATCTTTTCAGTTCAATGATAATGTTCTTTCATTTACAAATTTTAAAATTTTGATAAAGTCCATTTTATCAATCTTCTCTTGCTTGTTCATTTGTTATCATATCTATGAATTCGTTGCCAAATGTAAGATCGGGGAGAATTATCCCCGTGTTTTCTTCTAAGAATGTTATGGTCTTATTTTTCTATTTAGATCACTGATCCTTTTTGAGTTAATTTTTGTATGTAGTATGATGTAGGGGTCCAACTTCTTTTTTTTTTTTTTTGCATGAGGACACCCAACACCATCTACTGAAGAGATGGAGAGACCAGTTTTTCATATTGGATAAATTGGGCATTCATTTAAAAAGTGTTTAACCTTACATACAAGGGTTTATTTCTGGACTCTCCATTCTGTTGATCTGTTAGTCTGCCTTTATGCCAGTAGTAAGCTTTGAAATAGGGATGTGTGAATCCTTCAACTTCATTCTTCTTAGGATTGTTTTGGTTATGTGGCACTCCTTGTGATTCCACATAAATCTGAAAGTTGACTTTTCCATTTCCGCAAAAAAGGATGTTGGGATTTTGACAGAGACTAAATTGTGTCCATAGATCACTTAGGTTAGACATCTTAACAATATTAAGTCAACAATTTTTGTATTTTTCACTATACAAGTCTTTCGTCTCCTTGGTTAGATTTATTCCCAGATATTTTATCTTTTTACATGTTGTTTTATTTAATTTCCTTTTCAGAATGTTTTTCCTTAGTGTATAGAAACAGCTGACTTTTGTGTGTGTTGAACTTGTACTGTGTGACTTTGCTGAATTTATTAGCTCTAGTACTTGAGGATTCCTTGAGACTTTCTGTATATAGGATCATATCATAGGTCACTTTCTTAATAGATACAGGGCTGTTCAGATTACCTGTTTCTTCAGTGAGTATTGGTCGTTTGTGTCCTTCAAGGAATTACACCCTTTTATGTAATTTGTTGAATTTATTGACAAGCTTTCATACTTGCTCAGTCCTAATACCAGTAATTTGTGTCTCTCTTTTTTATCAGTCTAGTTAGAAGTTTATCAATTTTACTAAGGCTCTCAAAGAACAATCCTTTGATTTCAATGATTGTTCTCTATTGTTTTTCCTTTTCTTTGTAACTGATTTCCAATTTGATCTTTATCACTGTCTTTCACTTACTTTGTTTGGCAAGATTCACCGTAAGGTCACTGAGTTGAAAACATTCTTCATTTCTTTTTTTTTAATTAATTAATTTTTTAATGGAACAAAGATGAATATTTTTAGTGCTAAAAGGTAAAGTTCACAAAGAAGGTAGATATCATAAACCACCAGACACCTTAACAACAAAGAAACAAAGATACATAAAAAATCAGAAGAAATACAAGGTAAAGAAAAAAATATGTAATCATAAACTGCATGCCCAGGTACCTGCAGTGCCAGTGAGCTCATAAAGAAATCTAGCATGTTATCTTCAACAACACCCCCTAGGGTGCAATGCAACAACCCAAGGCACTGTGCTTCTGAAAAAGTGATTCCAGCTGTGACTGAGAAGTTGCTGCCACATAAAACCTTCCCTGATATTAATTAAAAAATAATCTGTAATCTCACTCTGTAAAGTTGTATTTAAAAAAAAAAATTTCTGCTCTGCTTAAGAATCTCATTTTCCTGCTACCAAGCTCAGGAGTTGCCCTCCCTCTTGTTCTCTTCATCTGCACCTCTTTCCCTGGCCCCACAACTTCACAAATACCATTTTCCTTTACCAGCGGCTCCATGCTTTCATTGCGCCTCAATTCACGGCTCTCATTTGCTTTGGCGGTCTCACTACCTCCCCAGTGAAGCTCCCCATTTCACTAATAGCCAAGCTTAAAATTATTTGGAAGCCCCGCCCCCCAAAAAATGGTTTTCCACAAGGGCAATATGCTTGTTGAAAAAACCATGTAAGTCTGGGCCTCTTTGAAGAATACTTTTCCAAAAAAATATGATAGATTTATGTTTAATTAATTTACATTAATCTTATATCCTACACAAATATATTTAAAATTTTGTATCTCATATGTTATTAGATGCCCGTAGGACACTTGGAAAAACTGGCAAAAAAATAAACATTACTCAGTTTCAAAAAGTAGAATTCTTTTTTGTGTGTGTGATTCTGTTATACATATACTATTTTTGAAATTATTTTCTATATCTTAGATTGCAAGGAGATCCAACCAGTCTATCCTAAAGGAAATCAGTCCTGAATATTCATTGGAAGGACTGATGTTGAAGCTGAAACTCCAATACTTCGGCTACCTGATGCGAAGAACTGATTCATTTAAAAAGCCCCTGATGCTGGGAAAGCAGGAGGAGGAGGGGATGACTGAGGATGAGGTGGTTGGGTGGCATTACCAACTCAATGGACACAAGTTTGAGTAAACTGTGGGAGTTGGTGATGGATAGGGAGGCCTGGTGTGCTGCAGTCCATGGGGTCACAAACAGTCAGACATGACTGAGCAACTGAACTGAACTGATAGGTTATTATAAGATATTGACTACAGTTCCCTTTGCTATACAGCAAGCCTTTGTTGCTTGCTGCATATCTATTTTTTTAAATTAGAAATCGAGCATTCTATTCATACTAAGTCAAACAAGTAGAATCAAAATATCATAAAATTTTTAGTTAGGCAAAATTTCATAAGTTTTCTAAATATATAAGTTATACATATTATTTATATATATATACAAAAACTCTTCTATTATGCTTGATAAAGGCTTGAGAAAGAACATCAAAAGAAGAGATGGAGAAATTGGAAAGCATAAACTAAATGAAATGATGTCACTGAATATGACATAGAAAAAGTGAAACAAACTATAAAAGTAAAAGATCCTCATAGAGTCCGGTTGTTTTTAAATGTGGCTGCTCATTAAAAACATATCTGGAACTCTGGCCCCCCCCCAAAAAAAACAACACCACAATACCAGGACATTTGTATTTTTCAAAAATTTCCAAGATAATTCTGACATGCATCTGGATTTTCTAAAGTGATTATAGATTTTATAGGTGATTATAGGATTTTATAAAGTGATTAATGGTAGCTTTGGTGATATAAAATTCTACAATTTTTCTGTTGATCAATCGTGATACAATAATATTAAGTGAGTGATAGTTAATATAATCACAGTGTCACAGGAAGGGGGACCCCCTTCCATGGCCCGGAAGTGGGCTCTTGTCCAACAGTCGGAAATGAACATGTGTCGAGGAGACACATGTGCTGACAGAGCAAAAGATTTTATTAGGAAAGGGCACCCGGGTGGAGAGCAGTAGGGTGAGGGGACCCAGGAGAACTGCTCTGCCGTGTGACTCACGGTCTCGGGTTTTACAGTGATGGGATTAGCTTTTTGGGTTGTCTTTGACCAGTCGTCTGACTCAGAGTCCTTCCTGGTGGTGCACGCATTGCTCAGCCAAGGTGGATGTCAGCAAGAAGGATTCTGGGAGGTGGTTGGACAGGTGGTGTCTCCTTTTGACCTTTCCCAAACTTCTGGTTCAGTTCAGTTCAGTCGCTCAGTCGTGTCCGACTCTTTCCGACCCCATGAATCTCAGCACGCCTGGCCTCCCTGTTCATCACCATCTCCCGGAGTTCACTCAGACTCATGTCCATCGAGTCCGTGATGCCATCCAGCCATCTCATTCTCTGTCATCCCCTTCTTCTCCTGCCCCCAATCCCTCCCAGCATCAGTCTTTTCCAATGAGTTAACTCTTTGCATGAGGTGGCCAAAGTACTGGAGTTTCAGCTTTAGCATCGTTCCTTCCAAAGAAATCCCAGGGTTGATCTCCTTCAGAATGGACTGGTTGGATCTCCTTGCGGTCCAAGGGACTCTCAAGGGTCTTCTCCAATACCACAGTTCAAAAGCATCAATTCTTCGGCGCTCAGCCTTCTTCACAGTCCAACTCTCATTAGTTTGTGTTCCTTACCATTGTTGTTATCTGGGTCGTGAAGATCTTTTTTGTACAGTTCTTCTGTGTATTCTTGCCACCTTTTCTTGATATCTTCTGCTTCTGTTAGGTCCATACCATTTCTGTCCTTTATTGAGCCCATCTTTGCATAAAATGTTCCCTTGGTATCTCTAATTTTCTTGAAGAGATCTCTAGTCTTTCCCATTCTGTTGTTTTCTTCTATTTCTTTGCACTGATCACTGAGGAAGGCTTTCTTACCTCTCCTTGCTATTCTTTGGAACTCTGCATTCCAATGGGTGTATCTTTCCCTTTTTCCTTTGCCTTTAGCTTCTCTTCTTTACTCAGCTATTTGTAAGTCCTCTTCAGACAACCATTTGCCTTTTTGCCATTTATTTTTCTTGGGGATGATTTTGATCACTGCCTCCTGTACAGTGTGATGAGCCTCCGTCTATAGTTCTTCAGGCACTCTGTCTATCAAATCTATAGATCTGATACTATGAATGGAGGTTTGTATGGTGGGAGGACTTTGAAGAACAAAGTCCAATACTTTGGCCACCTAATGTGAAGAACTGACTCATTGGAAAAGACTCTGATGCTGGGAAAGATTGAAGGCCGGAGGACAAGGCGCTGACAGAGGATGAGATGGTTGGATGGCATCATCAACTCAATGGGCATGAATTCGAGCAAACTCCAGGAGATAGTGAAGGGCCGGGAAGCCTAGTGTGCTGCAGTCCATGGGATCGCAGAGTTGGATATGACTGAGCGATTGAACTGAACTGATTCCTTACCATGACCTCCTGTCATAAGACAACTCTTGCAAATGGTTACTATGGTGCTTGGGCAGGGAGGATGGTTTCAACAGTGTACTTCCCCTAACAACTCCCCCACCACTGCCCCCTTCCCCAGAGACTTCTTGGAAACTGGGGCAGAGGTCTCTTTTCTTCTGCAACTTCTTCCTGCTGTGCATGGGCATAGGCCTGCCTAGCAGAGCAGAAGTCTCTCTCTACCTGATCTAAGTTGGGGTATTCTGTGCCTGAAACCTGCATTCACCCTTGTGAGAAAAGGTTTTAGCCTGAAACTGTTGCCCTCTGTCAGAGATAAAGTAGACAGGGGCCAAACAGGAGGCCTAACAGGATGGTCATCACTAGGCCCCAGAAAGAAAAGGCAACATTTTGGGTGAGGGCTGCAGGGTGTGTGACTTTCTTCTGATTGGTTGGTGGTGAGGCAGCAGAGCAGTGCTCCAGGAATCTTGTGCTCAGCCTGAAGTTACCATCCTCCACCTGGGTGGGGGCCCTGGTTCTGCAGAAGTACTCAAAGATATTGTTATGTATATTTCTTGAGTAGGCACCAGGACCCTGCCTCAAGGCTGTACCACCATTTGATTGCTCCTCCTCTGTTTCTGTATCCCCTCCCTTCCCTGATCAGCACTGTTTGAATCTGCCCTTTGGGAGTTAGGTCTAGGAGGCTGGATGAAGCCTATAACCTACAAACAAGAAACAGGGAACACAGAAGGGATCTGTACTCCAGATCTCCATGGAATCCTGCTCAGTTTTAATTCAGGGACCTGGGCCACTGTGACTCTGATAACTTCCTGTCAAAATGGGGCATAGAGTTTGGAGAATAGACACTGAATTGGAAGTATTCCTGAATTCCAAGTCCTAGATATGAGTCTTGTATGATTAAAATCTCAATCTCTTGGTCTGCCATTTTGGTGTAACAGACCCAGTTAGAAGTAGTTGGAAGAGTGACAACTGGAATCTTCATGAGTGAAAGTAAGTGAAATAAGTGAAGGTTGCTCAGTCAGTCATGTCTGACTCTTTGAGACCCCATGGCTATAGTCCATGGAATTGTCCAGGCCAGAATACTGGAGTGGGTAGCCTTTCCCTCTTCCAGGGGATCTTCCCAACCAAGAGATGGAACCCAGGTCTCCACATTGCAGATGGATTCTTTATCAGTTGAGCCAGGATACTGGAGTGGGCAGCCTATCCCCTATCCAGTGAATCTTCCCAACTGAGGGATCGAATCCAGAGATCTCCAGGGGATCTACCCAACCCAGGAATCAAACCCAGGTCTCCCACATTGCAGGCAGGTTCTTTACCAGCTGAGCCACAAGGGAAGCCCAGAATCTTAATAGACAAAATAAATCTCATTTCTTTTCAGAAGAATAGGCGTGAAACCCAGTCTGGACCTGGCACTTTGGGGAGACTTGTAGCCAGTTGCCTAGTTTTGTAAAAAGTAAGGCTGCAGTTACCAGCTGCCTGTAGACATTGTTTTGAGAATATCTGTGGCATCCAAGCCTGAGACGACTCAGAAAGCAAGTTTTTAGCAGACAAGTATTGCTAGTCTGAAATTACACCCATAGTACAAGGTCTAGTCTGAAATTGCACCCATAGTATCACCTAGTTATTTTCTTGGATATCTGAACCATAGCTACTCTATTTTGACTTTTAATTGTCAAATTCTCCTTAATAGCCAAAGCAGATGTCAACATTAATGACGTCAGGGTTTCTCTAGGTATGAGAAGATACAAGAATTGGGACTCATAAAATCTCCTGAAAAGATCTAACTACCTGAAGGCGTGTTCTGCCAGTTTTTCCCAGAGCAGAGAGCCTCATTCCTGATTTCAACCCTGAACTCCTTTCAGGGGAGTTGAAGGTCAGCAGCTGCAGTGGCCATGATTTAATCTTTGTAGAGGTAGATGGCAAGTGTCAGTTTTCAGTTGGCAGGCCCCCTTCTTGATTAAACCTGACCATGATTTTAAGGGGGGCATTTCCTGACCATTTCATCCCATGGTGCTGAGAATGTCTATTCTCAAGTCTGGCAGAGATTTTGCTAACAAGCCTTTCAATGTGCTATTACTGGACTAGGCCGTAAAGCAGTATCCAAAACTCTCTGGACCACCTGTCTTACTATTACTAGCCTCTTGGTCAAGGGCAGCATTCCCTCTTGTTGCTTCTTCCCATATCTAGAGTTACACCATTAACATCATCAATCTCATATGGAACTATGTATTATTTTATCAGAGGCCTCAGTCACACGTTTGTCAGTGTAAGAAACAGCAATTTTGTAAAACAGGTGAAATACAAATAACATAGCAAGCAGTATTAGTAAAGTCATAAGTAAGAATTAAGCTAAGAACTTCAATTAGATGTAGCCCAGTGTATCTCAGGTCATCTGACTTAGTTTATTCTATATGAATCTTTATCGTTCAGTTCAGTTCAGTTCAGTCGCTCAGTCGTGTCCAACTCTTTGCGACCCCATGAATCGCAGCACGCCAGGCCTCCCTGTTCATCACCATCTCCCGGAGTTCACTCAGACTCACGTCCATCGAGTCCGTGATGCCGTCCAGCCATCTCATCCTCGGTTGTCCCCTTCTCCTCCTGCCCCCAATCCCTCCCAGCATCAGAGTCTTTTCCAAAGAGTCAACTCTTCCATATATTGGTACTGTCTATAAGTCACATAGCCTGGTTTCCTAGTGTTACTAGACTGATAATCCTTAATATGATTTAATTGTTTCCAACATAGAGGAGGCTTTAAAACTAAATTACCATAGCCTGGTGTTATCTATATAAATCCATCCCATAATTGTGGGCGATTTTTTTCCTTTACTGGAACTTTGCTTGTTGCTCTGATTGAGCTTGAGTAATAGAAGAAAACTCAAATTTATGGCCAGAGTCGGAGTGAAAGTGAAAGTGAAGTTGTTCAGTCGTGTCTGACTCTGCAACCCCATGGACTGTAGCCCACCAGGCTCCTCCGCCCATGGGATTCTCCAGGCAAGAATACTGGAGTGGGTTGCCATTTCCTTCTCCAGGGAATCTTCCCGACCCAGGGATCGAACCCAGGTCTCCTGCATTGCAGGCAGACGCTTTAACCTCTGAGCCACCAATTGGCAAGGTGAGGGGATCCCACCTAGTAATATCAATAGTGACCTGAATCAATTCATTTCAGTTCAGTTGCTCAGTCGTGTCCCACTCTTTGCGACTCCATGAATCGCAGTATGCCAGGCCTTCCTGTTCACCACCATCTGAATATGACTATGATATTTCTTTTTAAGTAAACTTTCTTGGGGTCAACCAGTTTGAGCCTTAGAGTAGAGAAGTTCACCAAGGGACCCAGAACTAGACACAGGTAATTGGATTGATTTCTAAAACTAGCATAGAATCAGGCCTATGATAGAAAAGCATTTGATTTATATGCAGACGTCCAGGAAGTCAAGAAAACATTGCAAATGATAATATGAATCAGGTCCAGCATCTTGGGCAAACTGTCTGCCTCTGAGGTCATCTTCTTCCCATCCTGGTATAGTGCAGTTTCTCCTGTTTGAGCATCATTTTAAGGTAAGATCAGGTCAGCTGTCCTCTGTGTAGAATAGTCTAGTGTAGGGGCCTTTGAAGTGGGAATTAATCCAAGGGTCAATTTCCCTTCAATTTCACTGTGCATGAGCCAGTTAAGAGTGTCTGATAAAAAGGTTCTTCCATCCAGGCTAGAGACAGCCCCTTAAATTACGTCTTTTTCCAGTCCTGGTTGCAGGTCATAAGGCATTTGATCTTTATCTAAAGATAGATTACTGAGATAAGCTTCAGAAACAAACTTAGGGTGTTCTTTAAGAATTCAATTAAATTGAACATTAATATTGCATAACAGCAAAGAACTATCCAAGAAATGAGTCTTAGATGCAAACCTCCATTAACAAACTGGGATTTAACATTTATTGAAACATCTTTTTCTTCCTAAAATTACCCTAATTTTTATCAAATATAACCATATTAAGGATAGTTTGTTTGCAAAATGGGTCTGCTCTCAATAAATTTGGCCTGATAATTTGTATAGCCATAATTGATCATAGACTTTTTGCTTTGCTGAAACTTTTGAGTTTCAGACTGAACTTTTAAAGTAAAACAGGCTGGGAAAGTCATGCCAAAGGCTTATCACAGATTTCTCTTATCAAATCTAGGCGAATTCTTCCCTTTTCAAGGTTTCAAAAATTTCCTGAGATTTCTATACCTGTTAGTGAGATAACCTTCCTAACTCATCTGATAAAAGTTATTGGAAACCTAAGAGTTTCCAATCTCTGGAGGAGTCAGATAGCAAATATAGTTGTTTTAATCTGTTTATAACATATAATTTTACCAAATTACTGGCATAAGTAGTTTTGGGGAAAGGTTTTCCCTACTCCTGGAAAACACAGATTCAAACATGTAATTTTTCAGCTAGACACCGTAAAAGTTATAAGCATTTTCACTGGTTTATTCAGTCCTTTTGTTGACTTTTGTGAAGTCATCAAGTTTTCCATTAGACTACCAGGACATATCAGAATGTTAGGAACTCCATATAACTTCTAGGATATCTATATTTGTAATATTTACCATACATTATAACCTGAGAACCATACATTATAACCTAAGAGGATTTATTACTCATTTGATAATATTTCCCTTATAACCAACCAAATAAACATGATTAGTTTAATATCTCTCTTTGGGATGTTTCAGTGGCCCTATGAAGAATCCCAAAGTTAGCTAGAGGTCAAAAGAACTTCCACAGAATTCGATTTAGGAAGTTTTGTCAAAAAAATCAATCAAAAGTGTTTAGAATATTTGGTCAGATTTAGTCAATGCTAATGAGTGTATCACTTAGCTTGCTGCTATGTCACCATTGGCGTATATACTGAGGCTTGAGGTCCGGTGAAAGTCAACTCTGGCATCTTGGGCCTAGTTGGCTCTGAAGTCGATTCCACCATCTTGGATCTAGTTGGTTCTAACCAGTTTTCATATGGCTGTGTCATTCCTAACAAAATCCATTTATCCAACTAATTGTGATCCAATTTTAGAAAATCCTGATAATGCATAACTCTTTTCATATTTTTTTCATACCTTCTTCTACTGAAAACACATCTTAGTTTCCCTGAAGTATTTTCCATAATGAGGGACATTTCTTGTTGACAAATTTATAACGAAATACAGTCTTACTTGACCTCTAGTAAACCTAGGTACAACAGAAGTATTATTGATGGTTCTAAAGACATGTTTATGTTCACTTCATTTCAGTCGCTCAGTCATGTCTGACTCTGTGACCCCATGTGACCCACGCCAGGCCTCCCCATCCATAACCAATTCTCGGAGCTTGCTCAAACTCATGTCCATTGAGTCAGTGATGCCATCCAACAATCTCATCCTCTCCTGTTCTTCTCCTCCCGCCTTCAATCTTTCCCAGCATCAGGGTCTCTTCCAGTGAGTCAGTTCTTCCCATCAGGTGGCCAAAGCATTGGAGTTTCAGCATCAGCATCAATCCTTCCAATGAATATTCAGGACTGATTTCCTTTAGAATGGACTGGTTGGATCTCCTTGCAGTCCAAGGGACTCTCAAGAGTCTTCTCCAACACCACAGTTCAGAAACATCAATTCTTTGGCACTCAGCCTTCTTTATTGTCCAACTCGCACATCCATACATGACCACTGGAAAAACCATAGCTTTGACTAGTGGACCTTTGTCAGCAAAGTAATGTCTCTGCTTTTGAATATGCTGTCTAGGTTGGTCATAACTTTTCTTCCAAGGAGTAAGCGTCTTTTAATTTCATGGCTGCAGTCACCATCTGCAGTGATTTTGGAGCTCAAAAAACTAAAGTCTGTCACTGTTTCCATTGTTTCCCCATCTATTTGCCATGAAGTGATGGGACCAGATGCCATGATCTTAGTTTTCTGAATGTTGATTTTTAAGCCAACTTTTTCACTCTCCTCTTTCACTTTCATGTCTGTGTTACCAAGTATTAATTTAATGATATTGAGTATGGTGCCCTGTCCCTGTTCTTGTTGGTTATCTATTTTATATATTGTAGTGTGTATATTTCATCCCAAACTCCTAATTTATCCCATCCTTTCCCCTTTGGTAACTCTAAATTTGTTTTCTGTGTCTGTGAGTCTCTGTTTTTTAAATGAGTTCATTTGTATCTTTTTTTAGATTTCACATGCAAAGGATATTATATGGTATTTGTCTCTCTCTGTCTGACTGACTTCACTTAGTATAATAATCTTCAGATCTATCCATATTGCTACAGATGACATTATTCTATTCTTTTTTATGGCTGAGTAATATTCCATTGTATGTATGACCCCAATCTGCTTTATACATTCATCTGCTGATGGACACTTAGGTTGCTTCCATGTCTTAGCTATTGTATTAATAAATAATGCTGTTATGAACATTGGGGTGCTTGTATATTTTTGAATTATAGCTTTCTCCAGATATATGCCTGTGAGTGGGATTGCTGGATCATCGGGTAACTATTTTTAGCTTCAGGATCATTGTAAATGTGGTGATTTAAAATCCCTATGAGCCTGATCCTAGTCTTGTTTTTGTTGGTTCTTATTGCAATGCCTTATCTTGTGTTATGATTGGTTATTCTCAGTATGTGTCTGACATTGTATTTGGTTTTTTATAAATCCTTTGAGGACTAGTGTTTTTTATATATTTATATATATATAGATGGATAGATAGATATGTGAAGGTGAAGGTGAAGTCGCTCAGTCGTGTCCGACTCTTTGCGACCCCATGGACTGTAACCTACTAGGCTTCTCCGTCCATGGGATTCTCCAGGCAAGAATACTGGAGTGGATTGCCATTTCCTTCTCCAGGGGATCTTCCCGACCCAGGGATCGAACCCGGGTCTCCTGCATTGGAGGCAGCCGCTTTAACCTCTGAGCCACCAGGGAAGCGATATAGATGTGTATATATATATATATTTTTTAAGTGAGACTCTGTTTTGTTCATTATCTAGGAGTTCCCGCAATTTGGAATGACCTCAGTCCCGTGCTAGGTGTTGATATTTTCTGAGCCACCCAGTTGACTCTAAGCTGGGGAGCAGTTTGCACAAAGGCTTGCTCTTTCTTCTGGTTCATTCTCTTTCTCTGGGGATCCATGCCCTTCTTTTGGCAAATTCTGTGGTGGCGGAAAAATAGCCCCCAAGAGATGCCCAATTCTTAATCCCCTGAACCTGGAACTATGTTGTGTTAGATGACAAAGGGAAATTAAGATTGCAAATGGAATTAAATTGGTTAATCAGCTGTCCCTGAGGTGGGGACAGTATTGCTAATTATCCTAAACTGTTGAGGCAGGCTCCTCATGATCACAGGAGCCTTTAGAAGTAAAAGAGAAGGCAGGACAGTGAAGTCAGGCGCGGCATGAGAGAAGCGCGTATAGGAATAGGGGCAGCCCCCGGAACTGGTAGAAGGGCAGCGGCAGCTTTTCTGGACCCTCGAAGGATCACCGCCCTCTGGACTCCTTGGGTTTAGCTCAGTGAGGCTCCTTTCCAACCCGTGATCTCCAGACCTGGAAGAGCGCACATGTGTTCCAGCAGGAGAAGGAAGCTGCCTCAGGCCCTCCACTCACCACCGGTGTCACTGGCTCCACTTGAGACCAGAGGCTCCCCCGAGGAAGAAGAGGCCCCAGAGATTAAGCTCAGCTCCCCAGAGTTTCATCTTTTCTAGATTTCATTCTGCTTCACCTTCTTGTTTAACCTCTGACACCTTTGGTCAGACGTTTTTGATATTTTGGCCTGTGTTTCTGTTTGCTCCAAACTGGACATTTGGTCCAAATTGCCTATCTTTCAAGTTGGACTTTTTTTTTCCTTTTTTTTCATGAATTACAGTGAGTGTACTGGTCTGGCTGTGCTTTAGAATTCCACATTTCTGCTGCCCTTTTGGTCATTTCCCAGGTTAGTGCGAGGGCTCCTGAGCTGGCCTCTTTTGATGTCCTCCTTCCTGGTTTTCTTTAACACCAGCGGTATGACTCTCTCCTAACATGGTTCTGCTTGGGAGCCACCCTCAGGACCCACTTGCTTGTAAATGCACCCCAGGCTTCGATTCCCTGCATACTGCCCTGTGAGGGGTGAGTGCCTCACCTCACCCGTCACCTACGGTGAGGAAAGTGGGACAGGTGGCCTGTGGTCGGTGTGGATGAAAGATATCACCTGCCGTACCAGTAGGAAATGGCAACACACTCCAGTATTCTTGCCTGGAAAATCCCATGGACAGAGGAGCCTGGTGGGCTACAGTCCATGCGTCGCAAAGAGTTGGACATGACTGAGCGACTTCACTTTCACCAGTAAACAAAGGGCTGGTCCAACCAGCAAGCCATTACCTGGGGGTGTCAGACCCAAGGGAATCCAGGATGAAAACAGTGCTTGCCCTGCAACCACCCCCGTGTCCACCCCACAGATGCCCTTGAGGAAACCTCAGCATGGAAAGCCCAGGATGCTTAGCTGAGGTGTGTATCTCAGGAACCGTTTCAGTGAGCCCAGACGCTTGTATTTTTCCCATACATAGAAAAGCACTAAATTCCTTGAGATTTCTGGTTTTCTTTTGATGTTCTGACTCTTTTATTGCAAAAACTACTATATATCCTGGCCTCCCCACTCCAGCTCTTCAGAAAAATTTCTCAGCGTTATCTGAGAAATGCTATGTCCTAGCCTTAAAGTCTTCAAACTATCTGCCGAATAAACCATAACTCTCAACTTTTGCAAAAAGCCAGGGTGGATGAATCACAAGCTGGAGTCATGATTGACAGGAGAAATATCAACAACCGCAGACATGCAGATAATACCACTGTAATGGCAGAAAGTGAAGAACTAAAGAGCCTCTTTTTGAGGGTGAAAGAGAGGCATGAAAAAGCTGGCTTGAAACTCAACATTCAAAGCACAAAGATCATGTTATCTTAGTTATCTATGGCAAATAGAGGGGGAAAAAGTGGAAGCAGTGACAGATTTTGTTTTGGGGGCTCTAAAATCACTGCACACCATGACTGCAGCCATGAACTTAAAAGACACTTGCTCCTTTAGAAGCAAAGCTGTGACAAACATAGACAGCATATTAAAAAGCAGAGACATCTTTTTGCTGGCAAAGGTCCATCTAGTCAAAACTGTGGTTTTCCCAGTAGTCATGTATGGATGTGAGAGTTGGACCATAAGGAAGGCCGAGCACCAAAGAATTGATGCTTTTGGACTGTGGTGTTGGAGAAGACACTTGAGAGTCCCTCAGACTGCAAAGAGGTCCAACCAGTACATCCTAAAGAAGATCAGTCCTGAATATTCATTGGAAGGACTGCTAAAGCTGAAGCTCCAATTCNCATAAGGAAGGCTGAGCACCAAAGAATTGATGCTTTTGGACTGTGGTGTTGGAGAAGACACTTGAGAGTCCCTCAGACTGCAAAGAGGTCCAACCAGTACATCCTAAAGAAGATCAGTCCTGAATATTCATTGGAAGGACTGCTAAAGCTGAAGCTCCAATTCCTTGGCCACCTGATGGCGTCACTGACTCAGTGGACATGAATTTGAGCAAACTCTGGAAGACAGTGGAAGACAGAGGAGCCTGGTGTGCTGCAGTCCACAGGGTCGCAAAGAGGTGGACAGGACTTAGCAACTGAACAGCAACAACTCAACTTCTAGGTTGTGCATTTTTTTCAGTCCACATTGGAAAATGAGACTAGCCTGCCCGCCGGCAGAGCAGATCACCTTGGCAGCGCCAATTCAGATGTGTTTTATGTGGTAGCACCATGTTGAATTACATACAGTTTCTTTTAAGAGGACTGTTTTAAAGAACAACCCTCATTTAGATTTTGAAGTTGGTTTTCTATAAAAGCAACTCTACCGCTTAACTGTCTGATGGCATAGCCAGCCCTTTGATACTCTTAACACGCTTGATAAAAGAAGAAAACGCAGCTCTGCTGGCAGTGACAGCCTACGGTGACTGCATGGAGCATTTGTGGTGAGAGGGAAAGAAACGCTTTTGATTTTGAGAATTTGGACTCAAACCCAGCACTCTGAGCCTCTACCCTTGACCTAAAGCTTTGAGGCTTTTTGAATGTGAACCAGCAAGGAGGCCAGGAGACAGAGGATGAAAGGGGGGAAGGGAGGGGGTGCTGAATCTTGCACTTTTAAGTCAGATTTAACAAATGAAAGGCTTCCCAAAAGCCTTCATGTCTTTGTCATGAAAGACAAAGGGAGGTCCCCTTGATCTCAGGGCAAGTACTTGTGGCAGGAAAATTTGCAATTAGAAAAAGAAGGCGGCAGTCCAGACAGGCCTGGATCAGGTCTTAATCAGCCGGCAGAGACACCGAGCTCAGGGAGCTTCCTGAGAGGCCTGCCTGTGTGCTGTCATCCGTTTCCCTGGAGACGCTGGGGGTCAGGAGCTGCGTTGGCCTCAGAAACGCTGCTGCGTGCGGGACTGCCCGCCATCCAGGGTCGCTCACAGGCTGCTGTTCCAGCCTCCCTGTGCACTTATGTATCTGGGACGTGTTCAATGATACGGTCACACTACTGCAATCACAGATTAGCTACTTAAACGTGTTTTGTCATCATTTCTGTTGTTTCTGTTTGTATCGGGCATAAACTTGCAGCGTTACACTGAATATATGAAACAAATTGGAGAGAAGACTCTATGGTTAGAATCATACATTTGACTTCTGCCCCCAGGACCAGAGTGCCTTTGGTTTCATTCACGTTTTTAGTTACTTAATAAAAACTGATCCATCAGGGTGATCCTGCTGTGTGCCAGAGGACACTGTGGTAGGCAATTTCTTTCTTATTTCAGGCTGATCGAAACTATTGATTTGGCAGTCCAGTCTTTGCAGTAAATAAGTAAATTCATTCATTCATCCCCTCATTCAATATTGGGCTATCTGCCCTCTCTTGAATGCCCGAAGCACTGATAGGTACTGAAAATGGAAAGCAAGAGCTGGCATAATTTTTCATTCATTTGGGTTAAATGCTTTGCCTGAATTAATGCAGGTATTGTTCACCCATTGTCAGTAAGGAAGCAGCCAGATTATAGGCTATGAAGAAGTCTTTTGATATTGCTTCTAACTGAAATATTTGTAGAAGTATTTCACTTCTCCACATCTATATTCACACTTGTAGAAGAGGGACGGCTTTCCAGAATACAGAGAGGTCCCCCAGGCCTCCTACCAGCCCCATCTGCTGCAACACCAGGTGCGGGATGTCTGGTAGGCAAGGGGTCCAGGCCTCCAAGGACTCAGCAGGGAGCACTGGGTCTGTTTGGAAGTTTGTGATATGGGAGTTCCTTGAAGAAGAAGCATGTCACCCCTGGGCCATGTATTCAGCAGGCCCTGTGCTGGTTTGGGGGAAGCAGAACTGTCCTCAGAGAATCCAAGGGCTCAGGAGGAGCTGGTGTTGGGGGGCACACGAGCCCAGGGCAGCAGCAGTTGCCTTCTTAGCCTCGGCCGGGGGACCATCACCTCCTGGAGCGCAGGGGTGGGTAGCCAGGTGGAGTTCGGGGGGGGGGGGGGGGGGGGAAGAGAATCCAAGGGCTCAGGAGGAGCTGGTGTTGGGGGGCACACGAGCCCAGGGCAGCAGCAGTTGCCTTCTTAGCCTCGGCCGGGGGACCATCACCTCCTGGAGCGCAGGGGTGGGTAGCCAGGTGGAGTTCGGGGGGGGGGGGCATAGAAATCCAGGTGGAATGGTGTGGGCCTCCCCCAGGCCCCCGGGTGTAGGAATGGCTGCTGGGAGGTGTGGGGGCAGCCAGCAGGGTCGCCCGGAGCCCCCCGAGCAGAACATGGCTGCTGCGTGGAGGTGCAGACCTCGCCCTGCAGGGCAGCAGCCGTGTAGAGGGACCAGCCTTTGAAGGCCACCGCGGGGTGGTGATGTTGGAGCTGGGCGTGGAGGCGACCCCCTTGTGTGCAGGAGCCTTGTGACAGGACACAGCACAAAGGGCATCTTGAGGACAGAGTCCCAGAGGTGGAGAACAGAGGGAGCCTTGTACATGTGCCCGCGTCTGGGCTCTGGGCTCCGTGTGCCCTCTCCCCTGTGTGCCCTGGTCTGGGCTCTGGGCTCTGTGTGCCCTCTCCCTTGTGTGCCCGCGTCTGGGCTCCGTGTGCCCTCTTCCCTGTGTGCCCCAGTCTGGGCTCTGGGCTCCGTGTGCCCTCTCCCCTGTGTGCCTGCATCTGGGCTCCGTGTGCCCTCTCCCTTGTGTGCCCGCGTCTGGGCTCTGGGCTCCGTGTGCCCTCTCCCCTGTGTGCCTGCGTCTGGGCTCCGTGTGCCCTCTTCCCTGTGTGCCCCGGTCTGGGCTCTGGGCTCCGTGTGCCCTCTCCCCTGTGTGCC
Organism: Cephalophus harveyi; assembly: GCA_006410635.1. Lineage (NCBI taxonomy): Eukaryota > Metazoa > Chordata > Mammalia > Artiodactyla > Bovidae > Cephalophus > Cephalophus harveyi. The sequence continues at coordinate 18,658 of SJYT01009369.1, forward strand.
CTGGTCTGGGCTCTGGGCTCTGTGTGCCCTCTCCCCTGTTTGCCTGCGTCTGGGCTCCATGTGCCCCCTCCCCTGTTTGCCTGCATCTGGGCTCTGTGTGCCCTCTCCCCTGTGTGCCCACGTCTGGACTCCGTGTGCCCTCTTTCCTATGTGCCCGCGTCTGGGCTCCAGGCTCTGTGTGCCCTCTCCCCTATGTGCCCGCATCTGGGCTCCGTGTGCCCTCTCCCCTGTGTGCCCGTGTCTGGGCTCCAGGCTTTGGGTGTCCTCTCATCTGCCTCCTTTGGGACCATATTGCCCAGAAACCAAGGCACACATCCTCACTCCAGAAGCTCCATGGTGAGAGCCAGGCAGGGCTTCTGCTTGGACACGTGCTCATCCCAAAAGCATAGCAATGTAAACTGTTTAAAGAACTTCTTTTATGATAAAATATTATGTGTCTGCTTCAATGGACTATAAATGCCCTTTTGCAGACATCACTGTTTCTGTTTTAAGGTGGAAAATGTTGACGTTTGCTTGTATGGAATACTCATTACTAATTCATTTAATGCAATTAGGAATCTCAGTATGGATAAGACAATCTTCATGATGAAGCAGGCGTTCATTCAGTGACTTCTCTGGGCACTGCTGAGTCAGACCCTGGCTCCCCTGTGGGGTTGACCTGGAACGTGGCCCCAGAGGTAGCTGGTCAGCCTAAGAGGGCGCCAGGCGTCAGGGACTTGGGAGGGTCTGCAGGGAGGGGGAGCCGCGCGCCCTGGTGAGCTGGCTCACCAGGCTCTCTGCTGCCCCGGTTTCTAGGGAATGCAAGCTCAAACGCAGGGCCCAGGACTCTCCCCGTGTCACTGCCCTGCCTTGCTTTCCACCTACTGAGGTCAAATCACTTGGTCCAAAGAAGCTTGGAAAATGTTTGCGGTAGAAACCATGAGCATAAGATACTTGCTGGATGTGGAGACTGTGCGGTGAGCGATGGCAGCACACTTGGCGGAGGCGTGGGCGCGCTGGGCCCCAGCGCGGGGGGCAGGCGGCCGAGGGCTGCCGCGTGACCCCTGCTGACCACGCTGCTCCTGCAGTGCCCCCGGCGCCCGGGCCGCTGCGGTGGGGGGGCAGTTAGAATCACCTCTGCGGTCGTGGACCTGTGATTCCACAGGTCTCTAGAGACTTGAGAGCCGAGTCTAAATGCCGGTAGGCCTGCAGTTCTTAATCAGAAGAACCAGGAGTAGATCCTGGGGCTCCTGGTTTTTTTTTTTTGCTCCAGGTTTGAGTGAACAGTGCTAACTGTGCATCCAAGGGCATTGCTGAAGATGGGAAGGGGGTACATTTAATTGACACATGTTTTTGAAAACATTAAAACTTTAAGGCATGTTTCTTTGGCAATTTCTGTCGAACCAATTGTACACTTTCTGGCTTATACATATTCATGCTGCTGCTGCTGCTAAGTCACTTCAGTCATGTCTGACTCTGTGTGACCCCATAGACGGCAGCCCACCAGGCTCCCCCGTCCTTTGGATTCTCCAGGCAAGAACCCTGGAGTGGGTTGCCATTTCCTTCTCCAGTGCATGAGAGTGAAAAGTGAAAGGGAAGTCGCTCAGTCATGTCTAACCCTCAGCGACCCCATGGACTGCAGCCTTCCAGGCTCCTCCATCCATGGGATTTTGCAGGCAAGAGTACTGGAGTGGGGTGCCATTGCCTTCTCCGATACATATTCATATATGTATATATATCATCTTTATACCTATACATATCTACATCATGTTTTCTTATTAGTGCAAGGCAGTCTTGGCGAGGCTGCTGAGCTGGATGTCTGAGAAGCTGAGGAGCCTCCCTCAGTCACCCCCCAGCCACGTGACCATGAGCATGGTCCTTCATCACCCCACATTAAAAATGGTTTGAAAATGGACCTCAGTGTGGTGCTGTGAGGGGTGGTGAACAGCGTGTAGCACAGCACCCGGCATTTAGTGAGCTCTCAGACGCTGCAGCTGTAACTGAGACCGTGATGACGACGCCAGTGGTGCGTGTATAGAGGTGTCCTCGGTGACTTAAGCATGAGGTGCTCTATGTTTGTGCTGAAGTTCCTGGATTTCTGAGCTAGGTGCTACTTGATGATTCATCTCTTTGTTCACTGTCAGTTCTCAGTGTTTGTTTATATTTGCTTTCTTTAAACTTTTTATTGTGGTAAAACATATATAATACAAAATTTACCATTTTCGTCTTTTTTATTTTTAAGGTAGAGCCTCTTTGTTAGTTTGAACTTTTTGTTTTTTGACCATGCTTTTTGGCTTGTGGGATCTTAGTACCCTGACATGCCCCCATGGTGAAAGTGCAGAGTCCTAACTGGACCTCCAGGGAATTCCCCCATTTTAGCCATTTTTGAATGTGCAGTTCTGTGATATTAAGCACATTCAGAGTCTTGTGCAGTTACCCCCACCATCCATCTCCAGAACTTTTTCACTTTCCCCATATTAAAAATATGGAGTTAGCATGCGTGGCATAGAATGGTGGACTGGATCTTCTGTCCTTGCTCTGGGGCTCGGTCAACAGGAACTTGGCTGGTGGGTGACTTGGGCACCACCTTGAACACAGTTTGGCAGGAAGTAGATGGGTAAATGATTGGTTGGAGAGAGAAATAAATATGTTTCTTACATGGGGGTATTAAGAGATTGCCAATTAAGCTGGAAACAATCAAGGTAAGTAGAATTTTCTCATCCAAAAGATGTGCTCTGGACACGAAACTTTTTAAATGGGAAAGTCAAAAATGGGCTCTATATTATATTAGTCTGTTAGGGCTATAGAGTGGCCCAAACAACAAATTTATTTTCTCACAGTGCTGGAGGCCACAGAGTCCAAGGTCGAGGTGTCCACAGCATTGCTCTGTTTGAAGCTCCTCTCCCTGGTTTGTAGATGGGTGTCTCCGCCCTCTTTCTTTTCAGTTATCCTTCAGCACATGCGCACATGCGTGTGTGTGTGTGCACGTGTGCATGTCCACATGCTGGCAGATTCCCTCTTCTTAGCAGTACACCAGGCAGATCGCATGAGGGATGAGGGCTCGCCCTAATGATCCCATTTTGCCTTACTTACCTTTGTAAAGACCCGGTGTCCAAATGCAGCCATATTCTGGGGTACTGGGGATTAGGACATCAACATGTGGATTCTGGGAGTGGGAGTGAGGAAACACAGTTCAACCCAGAATAGTCTCTGCGGATCCCTCCAGGTCTAAAAATCCTCCCCAACAAGCAGACGAAGGCAGGCATCCCGTGCCGTGGGCACACACATTCCCTAGGGCTCAGGCTTATTGGTAGAACGTTACAAAGGCAGCTCTGACGCTCCAGAGACAGAATGTTCTAGTCTCTGAGCCATGCATGTTACATTTTTCTTCGAGAGAAAGAATCATAAACAGAGACAGAGTATTTTAAGTCCGTCCTCCCTGTCTGCCAAGAATAACCCTGGTGTGCTAGGGAACTCACCCCCTTCAGGGCCGTCCTGGGCGTTGCATCGGCAGAGGTCTGCTCTGGAAAAGGCAACCGCCTGGCTTCAGGAGGATCCACAAGGCCTGAAATAAACACACTCCTCCAAGCATAGCGGTACTCTGGAGCAGAGCCAGAGGGCATTTCAGTCCACGGAGAGAGGCGCCCATAGCTAATGAAACTTCAAGAAGAGTCTTTAAAGTGGCGCTTTCTTTTCAGCTATGGAATCGAGCTACTACTATGTAGTGAGTTCTTGACACCCTGGAAAACAGTCAGGCTGACTTTTCAGTCATTACCTTCACAGCTATCATCTCTGCCAAGTGGGGGCGCTGTTGTGCGGCAGTAACCGTTACCTGGGAGCGGGGTCACCAGTGTTTCTACCATTCCTCCGATGTTTAACCAGTTACCCTTTTTTTGTAATGCTAGGCTTGCGTGAGCCAAGACAGATTTTTTTTTTTTTTTTTTTTTTACCACGTGGTGACACTTGATGGATAAAAGAGAATGGCCAGTCTGATCAAAGCAAGCTGGTTTTAAAACTCTGTAGATGGGCCTCAGTAGTTTACACTGGAGGTGTGTCCCAGTGTCTCTCGTTCACTGCCTGCCACCCACCCTTCTTGCCCTTTCCCTCTCCGCATGCATCTCTCCACATGAGCCAGGCCTCGCTTCATCTCTTGGTACCAGACTCTGAAGGGCTTCCTTTGTGGTGAGCTCTCACTTTTTTATCAAGCAGAAAGATAAAGAAATGGTTGGCTTACACACAGATTATTTAGATGTTTGCCCCCAGATATCTGTGAAGAATTTTTAGAGCATGTTGAGGAAATGATATTTTTATTCTAAGCTCCTTTTTTCCAGATGGAAGCTGCTTCTCCGAATCCGTGTAGAAAGTTGGAAGGTGCTGATCAGTCTCAAGAAACTCATCTCATCCCTGCCCTCTTCTACCATATATGCTTAATTTACATTAAAGCTACAGTCCTGTGGGCTCACTGACAGCTGTCATTCACTGCAGAAACAAAAATGCACAGGCCAAGCACTGTGTGTGTGTGTGCGTGCACACGTGTGTGCACGTACACAGGTTACAAACACAGAGTCCTTCATGAAATGCTGCCACTGTGGGTGGGAGACCAAGAAGCAGGTGACTTTTAGATGGACAAGGCTGACCTCAGATCTCTCTAATGTGCTCGTGCTATTATTTTAGGTCTCCGAATTCAATCCTTTGACGTTCACCAGCATAATCGAGTGTGAGAAGCCCAACAACGACCTGACTAGGTTCCGTGGGTGCATGTGAGTATGGACCTCTGCCTGGGCTTACCCTTCTGTTTGACAAACGATATGAGTGTGTACAGTCGACCCTTGAGCAGGTTGCGGTGTGGAGTGCCAACCCCTGCCAGTGTCCATGGTGGATTGATCCCAGGACCTGCCAGGGTACCAAAACCACGGATTTTTAAGTCCCATAGTCTGCCCTTTGGATCTGCACTTCTGCATCTGTGGATTTAGCCAAGCTTGGATGGTGTAATACTGTGTTTACCGAAAAAACCCTGTGAATAAGTGGAGCCACACAGCTCAAACCCATGCTGTTGGACGGCCCACAGTGTATAGTATAAGACAGTGTGCGTCTGTGTGTGAGTGCAGCCTAGACAGAGTGCGTCTGTGTGTGAGTGCAGCCTTTCAGGACTGTTGCCATGTCCCTGAGCTTATGGGGCTGCTTGACAAGAGTCTGTCAACAGTGGACGCTGGTCAGATCCCCTCCGTCCAGCAGCCTGGGAAGGTGGGGGGTGAGAAACACGGTGACTGCACGTGACCCCATAAGTGGAAGCACAGACGCCAGGCAGAAGGAGCCTGCCTGGGAGGTCATGCCTTCGTTCATACCCTCAGCCACTGAACAAGTATCTGCTGAGCACCTACTATGTGCTAGGCCCTTTTTAAGGCTCTGGGGATAATGCAGTGAACTGAAAACAAAGAAATGCCTTCCGTCTTGTTTATTTCACTGTAGTCAGGGGAACACAGAGTCATAAACAAAAGTCCTCGAGCATCTTAAATAAATAGTTTAGCTCCTTGCTCTAAAACAGAGAGACAAGAAAGGTAGATGAATGACATGGGATCAGCTGCCTGGGGGTCCTTGTTGAAGCTGGGCTGGGGGGTGTCCGGGGGAAGTAAGGGCCACCCTTGTGCTTCTGCGAATGGTTGGAAATTCCTGTAATCGTGTTAATAGTTGTGCAGGCCGTGGACAGGCGGCGTGGGGAAAGGGAGGTGGGAGAGAACAGGGGGTCACGTGGACTTGTGGAGCTGCCGCTGGCGGGGATGCCCCACCGGGGGGCAGCTGTGTGGACCCGAGCCTGGGGCCGCAGGTGTGATGTGGGGAGCTGGGGCCTCCCACAGTGTCCAGCTCTGCGGCGCCAGCTGCTGAGGATGCTGCTTAGAGGCTGAGGTGCAGCGTGGCCGCCACGGACGCGTGGGCAGGGCTGGAGCTCTGCTGCTGGAGGGGCTCCATTGCAAGAGCTTTTGGTGTGCGTTTGAGGCTTTGCCTGTGTGCATGCGGTGGGCTCCCCATCTTGTTGAGGGTGATGGGAGAGTCAGTGAGTGAAAAGTATGCACCATAAAGGGCAAGAGATGTTCATGCCTGCTGAAACTGCCAGTGCTGGCCTGTTCTTGCCTGAGGATCAGCTAGAACTTGGAAGGGTTAGATCACCCCTTAAAGGGACTGGTTAAAGGAGGGTAAAACTCTTAAGAAAAATCCTAAAATGTTAGCTGTAAAATGTGGGGGCAGATACTCAGGCCTCCGTCTGAAAGTGGTCTTCTGTGGGTTTCCCAGCCCCTGTGTGCACCGCCCACCCCCAGCCCCAGACTTTGTACACGTCACACCATCCTTGGCACCCAGGGCCCAGCGGGCAGAACAGAGCAGACCCTGAAGGGAAGGAGATGGGGGCAGCCTCTCGGGAGAACATTCTGAGGGTATTCTTGCTGATGGGTAACTTTTGGTGACAACTCTGACCTCCTTCTCCAGGCTGTGTCGTGGCCGGTGCCCTCCTGCTGTGTGGGGCGCCAGGCGCCCTGTGGTCAGACCACCCCCTACACAATCGTTGCCTGCCCCAGACTAGGACTAGAGTTGGAGGGGCTTCGGCCCCTAGTCAACAGCTCTTGGTTCTGCCCTCGGGAGCTCCCTCTGTGTTTGTTGGTTGCTGCTCGGTTGCTCAGTCATGTCTGGCTCTCTGCACCATCATGGACTGCAGCACGCCAGGCTTCCCTGTCCTTCACCATCTCCAGGAGTTTGCTCAAACTCATTGAGTCAGTGATACCAGCCAACCATCTCATCCACTGTTGTCCGCTTCTCCTCCTGCCTTCAGTCTTTCCCAGCATCAGGGTCTTTTTCCAGTGAGTCAGTTCTTTGCATTAGGTGGCCAAAGTATTGGAGCTTCAACTTCAGCATCAGTCCTTCCAATGGATATTCACGGTTTGTTTCCTTTAAGATGGGCTGGTTTTATCTCCTTGCCATGCAAGGAACCCTCGAGAGTCTTCTCCAACACCATGGTTCAAAAATACCAATTCTTGGGCACTTAGCCTTCTTAATGGTCCAGCTCTCATGTCCATACATGACTCCTGGAAGAACCACAGCTTTGACTATGTGGACTTTTGTTGGCAAAGTATCTCTGCTTTTTAATACCTCCGTGTTAAACAGGGGTATTAACTACATCTGGCTTTTACTGAGGTTGGCAGACTCTGAAGCCCATGCTTTCCAGCAAGACAGTGCCGGTGAACTACTCTACTTTATTCATCTGTATAATAGGGAGAATCCAGGAGGCCATGGATTTGTGTCATGGGTACAAAGCTTTGTCAGTTTAGTATGTGGAAAGCTTTCAGAAGAGAGGGTGCTTAATAAACACTGGCCACTATTACGGTCATTGCTTCTGGGTTAATGCTGTCATACGATAGAGCAGGGAGAGCCCAGTTAGCAGGGAGGCCGAGGGGAGAACTCGAACACTCCCTGGGGAGGAAGATCCTGTGGACGAGCAGGCCGGCAGGAGGGCTTGTCTCCTATGTGAGAATCAGGGAAGAGACTGGTGGAGGAGAGATGGGAGTTGGGATCCCTGCATGTGAGGAACTGGCGAGTTCATCTGGTGGAATGACCCAGCTGATAGAAAAAATGCATATGATAGGAGTTCGGGGAGTAGGAGCTGGATTTACGGGTTTGAGGAGCCTCTGTCTGTAGGTTGTGTTTGAAGATGACGAGACAGCAGACGAGCGTGGGTCAGGGTCAGAGGGCATGAGAGGAAGGGTACAGAAAGCGGTTCCCACAGCCGGGAGCAGGGGCCAGGGATGCTCGTCCAAGGGGAGCACGATGGGAGAAGCACAGGAGCCCGGCTCGGGAGGAAGGCGGCCGTGCGTGGACTCTGCGGGAGCCCAGGAGGGAGGGTCCCGCTGCGGGGGCTGATGACGGGGACAGAGGAGGACTTCCCTTTCAACCACTCTTTCTAGAAACGGGTCTCGAAAAGGAAGGGCCGAGCCAGGAATGAAAGCCTCGAAAAAAGAAGAGGGACACTTGGTAGGGAGAGAGAAATAACAAAGGCCGGCTGGAGATCTCCAGGGGCCCTCCACGGGCGGGGACTGCTGTGACCCGGGAGGGGTGTCCTGCGGCCCTCGCCCACCTGCAGCCTGAGCACCGCCCCCACGCCAGCCCCTGCGGCCTTTCTCGGGAAGACGCCTCCAGCGGCCGACTCGGCTGCCCAGACGGACGCCTCCAGCAGGCACTCCCGCATCCTCCTCGCTGGCGCCACCCGGTTACACGGCAAGGGCTGCCCCCTCAGGGACCTCTCCCTGCTCTGGTCCAGCCCTGTTACCCTGTCACGCTTTTTCTCACTTTTCCCAACAGGCCATCCTCCCTGCAGCTTCCACCAGAGCCTGGCCCACTCAGGTCCTGAGTGCCTAGACCGCCCCTGCCGCTGCACCTTGCTCTCTCTCCTGGGCAGTATTTAGGATTTGCTACAAGGAGGTCAGGGTGCAGATGGGCCCTCTCGTGGACAGGCCTGTCCAGCCGGGGCTCTAGGGCTGGCTGTTGGCTGCGGTGTGTTGAAAACGCCTCCCTCTGCGACTCGGGCGGAGGTCTGCAGGAAGAGTGCTGGGGAGCGGGAGGCGGTTGAGCAGGGCCTCGGAGAGGTGCCTGGGCCCAGGTCCTGAATCCTCCTCCAGGTCCTGAGCCCTCCGCCAAGCAGAAGGGAGGGAAGGGGCCTCTGCACGCCTCCCATCCTGATGCTCAGGCTTGGGCTGCCCTGGGCCCGAGAGCTGCGGCTTAGCCTCAGGGCCAGAGCAGCTGCGGAGCCAGTTCCCTGGTTTGCTGGCTCTCTTCGTCTGCCCCTGGCGGCCTGCCTTCAGCTCGGCCTCAGCTGCTGCCCTGTAGCCCCATTCAGGCCACCAGGCAGTCCAGCGGGTTTCACTCTTAATCCAAACGTGAAACCTTAGCTGTTTGCAGATGGAGAACTAACCTTGCTTGAGATTGTACCAAGACATTCCCAGACAGAGTCCCAGCTCATCCCCTTCCCCTTAGGAAAGTTATCTTGTGTTTCTGAACCTTGGCTTCCAGCAAATTCTGGATAGAACAGTGGCTGACAATGGAGTGAAAGACCCGATGTGAACCGGAGCACTTCGTGCCAGAGGGTGGGGTCAGCCGTGCTGTGTGGTCCCATTGGTGTGAATGCCCGCAGTAGGAACATCTTTAGAGGCAAAAAGGGGATTTGTGATTTGCCCAGGGTTGGACGTGGTGGAGGAATGGGGAGTGACTGCCAATGGGTATAGGGTTTCTTTCTGATGAAAACATTCTAAAATTAGCTGCTGAGGATTACTGAAAAACTCTGTGAATATACCAAAAAACCTGGGCTTTACACTTTAAATGGATGAATTTCACAGAATATGAAACATAGCTCAGGCTTTTAAAAGCATTGCTGCTACTGCTAAGTCACTTCAGTCGTGTCCGACTCTGTGTGACCCCATAGACGGCAGCCCACCAGGCTCCCCCGTCCTTTGGGTTCTCCAGGCAAGAACACTGGAGTGGGCTGCCATCTCCTTCTCCAATGCATGAAAGTGAAAAGTGAAAGGGAAGTCGCTCAGTCGTGTCCGACCCTCAGCGACCCCATGGACTGCAGCCTTCCAGGCTCCTCCATCCATGGGATTTTCCAGGCAAGAGTACTGGAGTGGGGCGCCATTGCCTTCTCCGTTTAAAAGCATTAGGCACCTCATTACTCCAGTGTGCTTTAATGCCCACTGGCTTTTACAACTCTGTTTAGTTTTGGCTGTGCTGGGTCTCACTGCAATGCAGGCTTCCCTTCAGTTTTGGAGGAGGGGAGCTTCTCTCTAGCTGCGCCGTGTGGACACCTCACTGCAGTGGCTTCTGCTGTCACCGAGCGCAGGCTGTAGAGCGCTCAGGCTCAGTAGTTGCGGCTCCTGGGCGCAGGCTCAGTAGCTGTGACACAGGGGTTTAGTTGCTCTGCGGCATGTGGCATCTTCCTGGGTCGGGGATCACACCTGTGTCTTCTGCATTGGCAGGTGGGTGTTCTTTACCGCTGAGCCACCAGGGAAGCCCCTGCTCATTGACCTGAATGCAGTACATGCATGCTCAGTTGCTCAGTCTTGTCTGACACTTTGCAACCTCATGACTGTAGGCTGCCAAGCTCCTCTGTCCATGGGATTGGATTGTCCAGGCAAGAATACTGGAGTGGGTTGGCATTTTTTTCTCCCGGGGATCTTCCCGACCCAGGGACCAAACTCACTTCTCATGCGTCTCCTGCACTGCAAGTGGATTCTTACTACTGTGACAGCTGGGAAGCCCCGTCCCTTTAGTGAAGCACTTACGGAATCCTCAGAGAGAGGAGCTGGAAATACTACCACTGCCCACCTTTTCCACTGCCCTGGGCCCTGGCAGCCCAGAGAGTTGCCGTGGATGTAGACTCTGGCCATGAGGGCACCCCGCTCCACTCGCCCAACAGCTCCAGGGCAGAGTGATGGTGGCCTTTGAAGCCACTGGTTAACCATTTTCACTTACTCCTAAAGAATGAATAAAACAGAGAGGTTAGTTGGTTTTGTCTTCTGATTCAAGGTTCTGTTTCCAGCTGTAAAGCTGGGCCCTGTCTCTTGTCCTAAGTCCTCCGTGAAGTGGGTTCCAGGGTCCCTGCCTGCAGACCACAGAGCCTGTGGGACCACGGGGGACCTCAGGATACTGGCCGCCCCCCAGGAGCCCTTCTGCGTGGCTCAGATTAAATGTTAAAGGATGTGTCCCTTTGCTCGGGCTGACATGGACCAGGCAGCTTAAACTACAGAAACATACTGTCTCACGGTTCTGGAGGCTGGAAGCCTGAGGTGCGAGTGTCGGCGGGACCGGCATCTCCCGAGTTCCCTCTCCGGAGCGCGCAGACGCCCACCTTCTCCCTGTATCCCCACACTGCCTTCACCCCTGTGTTTGTCTGACTCTGCGTCCGAATCTCCTCCTCTTATAGAGACAGCAGGCCTGTGGCGGTGGGGCCCACCCATATGCTCCCATAAGCCCCCATACTAACTTAATCATCTCTTTAAAGACCTGGCTCCAAGTGCAGTATTCTGAGATACTGGGGTTAGGACATGAACAAACAAATTCTGGGGGAGAACACACGTCAGCCCATAAAAAAGAGCTGCTGAGGGCAGTGTGCTGGGCTCACGTTATCGTGTGCATCTCCCCAGAGTCAGCCCTGAGCCTGCGGGACCCTGCCGCCCTCTGCAGGGACTTCCCCCTCCAGAGACTGAGGCAGCCCTTTTGCTACCAAGCATGCCAAGTGACGCCATTCTCCAGCCTTTCTCCCCTTCTGATGCAGGGTCATCACTTAGAGCACAGTCCTCATCGTCAGTGTGTGCGGCCAGGAGCTGTAAACAGGCCGATGGACCCACCGAGATCAGTTCTGGTCTGACTTGATCTCATTAGAAAGCACAGTAGTTGCTAAAAGGTGTAGGTCATGTCAAAGGAAGCTTAATGGAATAAATGCCTTTTTCTTGTTTCTGTCGAGTTTATCTCTTGTTCTGAATAAACTTAACTGGTTTGGTTTAGATGACGTTTCCTTGGCTGCTGTCCTGAGGAGTGGTTTCCATGCCTGGCTGTTGCAGAGAGACCGTGGTGGTAGAGCTGGGTTTTGTGTGTGACGTCTCCCACATGGGGGTCTCTTGACACCTTAGCTGGCACTGAGGTCTCAAGTCTTGAATCTCTTTTTAAAGTGAAATTTTACTCTGTTCTGGAATTGCCACAAGGGGAGTGTTACACAGGGTTGGCTGCCCTTGGGCCTGCACATTATTTTGCGTAACTTGCGCGGAAACTGATACTGTCATGGTAAATACCAGGCTTGCAGGAAATGTGTCCCCTAGCATGTGCTTTGGCCTTATCTTCCTTGTTTAACTTCTTTTCTTCACTGTGAAATATTTTGATTTCCCTGGTTGTGAAGAACGTGGATTGTGTCTGACACGTCCCTCATGCAGGTGGCCAGGGACTGAAGCGGCAGGAAGTGCTGTTTGCTCCAGGAAAACACTTCATGGGCTCCTTTTCACCTTGTTCCTCTCCAGACCAGCTCTGTTCCTGGTCAGTGGGCACTGTGCTAGGAGCTGTGGAAAGGATGGTGCTTGCAGGGGTCTCTGATTGGTCTCCGGACCTCAGAGAAGGAGGCGGGGCTGGGGGTGGGCACGAGGGCTGGAGAGGCCTGTCCACCTAGGCTGTGAGCGGGTGGCTTTGTGGAAGGCGGGGGCTACTGCCTGATTGACGGAGGTCAGGCTGCACCCCTGCTTGAGTTCTGGAAGCCTCCAGGGCCTCCCCTTGTGACCCATTCATCAGGCTCCTGGGAACCCCTCCACGCCAGTGAGGCCCTATAGCACAGGACAGTCTTGGCTAACAGGGCTGAGGGTGTGCCTGCCATTAATGGATCAAGAAGATGAATTTTAAAAGCAGTTGCTTGAACTTTGTATAGTCTCTGAATCTGAATAACTCGTGGTCTGTCGCTCAGCATGTCCAACTCTTTGCGACTCTATGGACTGTAGCCCACCAGGGTCCTCCATTCATGGGATTCTTCAGGCAGGAATACTGGAGAGGGTTGCCATTTTCTCCTCCAGGGGATCTTCCCAACCCAGGGATCGAACCCACATCTCAGGTGACTCCTTGCATTGGCAGATGGATTCTTTACCACTGAGCCACCTGGGAAGCCCAATAAGCCAAATTATAAAATTGTCTCGTGGAATTTATCACATCAAATTTAACATTTTGATGTTTCTAATGACCTTTTATAAGAAGAACAGAATGTAGACACTATTGTTGAAACCAATGTGATCCCTTTTTCTAGAGAAACATTTGTACTTTGTGACAACATGAGGTGTACTGGTGAGAAGTGTTCTCTGTGGTGAGCAGGCTGTGGGCAGAGCCCACCTGGCAGGGTCTTCCTAGGCGAGCTTCCAGGCAAGCTTCCCACCTCCGGCCCCAGTTTGGGCTCTGCCCTCTCTAAGCTGTGGCGTCTCTGTGGTGACAAGGCAACAGTAGCCCTGCTATGTGTGGGTCTTTCTCACACCAATCAATTCTGTGACATCAGCCGGCTATCCCACAGTCTAACTCAATTCTGACACCACGCAGGGAGAGTATCAGATCCCGTGGGTGACAGGCTCAGTCCTGTGTGTCAGGAACAGCCAGGTTCAAAGACCAAGTATTAGAACAGCAGACATTCCTAGTGCTCTTATCACTTAGGAAATTAAAAGAATTTGGGGAGCTCTGTGCCAGGTACTGGGGCTAAATATTAGAATAAAAGGTTATTCTAGGAGCCCTGTGTCAGGTACCAGGAGCAGAGAAGAAATTATACATTTCTTATTATTCCACAAAGCCCATGGGCAAAGTAAATGACAAACATCAGGCTCTGGGGAGGCTTCTAGAAATTTGTATAGCCCCACCTCTACTCTTGCCGAGACCCGCTGGGCCCCTCCGCCCCTCCCCTCTCCAGCTCCTAGCCTGGGCCTGCCTTCCCTGGTGGTACTGCTTGAGTAGCGAGCACCCTCCTGACCCGTGCCAACTGTTTCCTGACAGCATACATGGCAATGGCAAAAAGGCTGGACTCTACAAAGAAAATCTGCTGCTTCGAGGCTGTACCCTCCGAAACACGGAAGCCGTCGTTGGTATTGTCATCTATGCAGGTGGGTGCTGCGTGTCGGCCGTCTGGGACAGGCGCTGGCTTGCCACAGTGGGCTGGATGTTCCTGGACATGGCTTCCTGATTGTTTGGTTCTGTTCCTGATTATCAAAGTAGCATAAACCCATTGCAGGAAACCAGGAGAACAGAAGCTAAATGTTTAATAATATCTGGACCGGGAGTGTTCTTAGCATGTTAGCCTGTTTCTTTCTCTGCGTTGCCCCAAGGTGGTCACACATTTGAGCTGCATTGTGGAGCCCAGTTTTTGACTGAGCTTGTCCCTTGTGGATCGCTGGATGGCAGCCTCCCTCAGTCCATCCGTCCGCGCTGGCCCTGATGCATCGCTGTCCTCTGTCTGCCCTGCAGGACATGAGACCAAGGCTCTGCTGAACAACAGCGGCCCCCGCTACAAGCGCAGCCGGCTGGAGAGGCAGATGAACTGCGACGTGCTCTGGTGTGTCCTGCTGCTCATCTGCATGTCTCTGTTCTCCGCCATTGGTGAGTCTTCTTGGAGGGCCATGAGGAGTGGGCACTGCTGGACGGCCCCCAGGCATGCCTGCCAGGCTGCTTCTGTCTCCTTCTGACCTGGTGCTCCAAATGATACACGTTTGTCCCGGGCTGGGACTCTGGGTGTTTGTCCCAGTGAGGCCACGTGGAGACGCCTCAATGCATGAGCTCGGCAAAGTGGTATTTTTGGAATGGGCAACTTCTTGGGTGGAAGGACAGCCTAATCACGTCTACTGTAATGATTCCAGTGGGAAAAGTGACACTGACCTTCTGATAGCAGGAATAAAGAGCAGTAGAAGCACAAATTCTACTAAAAGGGACTCTGGGAAAACAGGGCAAACGTTATTTGGGTTCTGGAAGGGGCTAGCAGTTAGGCTGAGAGCTGACTCTGGCACCTGCCGCCTCCCATGGCCTCCAGACCTCACCTGCCTGGGGGCTCCTGGCAGGCAAGCACATGGTGCCTCCGGGCAGATGATCGTTGTGCCCCTGCTCAGCTGCCACCATGCCCAGGTGTGACGGGTTTCAGAGCCTATTAAAGGCACAGGTGTGTGGGCATGAAAGGGCTCTGTCATCAGCTGGGCGTGGTGAGATCATGTGTGTTGCCATTGGCTTCTCAGTCTGTTGGACTTCCCTGGTGGCTCAGATGGTAAAACGTCTGCCTGCAATGTGGGAGACGTGGGTTTGATCCCTGGGTCGGGAAGATCCCCCGGAGAAGGAAATGGCAACCCACTCCAGTACCCTTGCCTGGAGAATTCCCTGGATGGAGGAGTCTGGTAGTCTGTAGTCCATGGGATCCCAAAGAGTCAAACACGATTGAGCAACTTCACTGGTTCTCAGTCTGTGAGATGTGAATTTTGAATCTCCAAGCAGGGACAACAGGCAGTATTCAGAGCCTACTAGTGCGTTGCAAGGAGAAGGCAATGGCACCCCACTCCAATAGTCTTGCCTGGAGAATCCTGTGGATGGAGGAGGCTGGTAGGCTGCAGTCCATGGGGTCGTGAAGAGTCTGACACGACTGAGCAAATTCCCTTTCACTTTTCACTTTCACGCATTGGAGAAGGAAATGGCAACCCACTCCAGTGTTCTTGCCCAGAGAATCCCAGGGATGGTGGAGCCTGGTGGGCTGCCGTCTATGAGGTCACACAGAGTCGGACATGACTAAAGCGACTTAGCAGCAGCAGCAGCAGCAGCAGCAGTGTGTTGCAAGACACATGTTAGGAAACTCGTCTCTGGGGTTCCTCACTGGCAGCTGCCCGCACACACCCAGTTCCCGCGTCGTGACCATGTGCTGTTCCGTGCCAGCGACGGGGACGGTCCAGGGCAGAGTCCCAGTCCCAGGGCCTGCCTTCCAGCACTGTGATCGCGGTGCCAACAGTACCGTGGGCTTTGCTTTCTTAGGTGGCCAGTCGGGTGCACAAAGCCCCCTGTGCTTGTGTTGAGTGACCGACTTAAAGTGGTGCCGATTTGGACTAGCACTACTCTTATTTCTCTGTTGGGTGGATGACGTTTCTCTTTGAATTTTGCTACAGGACATGGACTGTGGGTGCAGCGCTACCAAGAGAAGAAATCGTTATTTGATGTCCCTGAGTCTGATGGCACCTCTTTATCCCCAGTCCCAGCTGCAGTTTACTCGTTTTTGACAATGATAATAGTTTTGCAGGTAACAATACTAAGTTCCGTACGCCAGTTGCTTTAGCTTTCTGGTGAGAACTTCAAGTCACCGTAGTCTTCTAAGAACTTCCTACAGATTTTGCATCTGAGAGGAGCACAGATTCACCTGTGAATGTGTTGTCTTTTGTGTTCCACCTGACTTATCTAAAGGACCTTCCCTGGGGTGCTTTTCAAGTTAAAGTTCTCCTTTACTGTTCTTAAGATTCTTAGGTTCTGAGGGGTTGGTTTTTTGATCAGCATTTTTTTCACTCAATTACTTCTTTGAAAAGCCCACGTTTTATTTTAGAATAATTTTAAGATCAACAGACTAGTTACAAAAAATAGTATAGAGAGTTCTCACATGCCCCTCACCAAATGTGTCCTAATGTGAGTGTATTACATTTCCATGGTACACGATCAAAACTGAGAAACCAGCTTTAAGACTCTGCCACAAACAAGATTCCAGACATTATTTAGCTTCTACTAGTCTTTCCACTGATGTGCTTTTTCTTTTCCAGGAGTTGTTTCAGGATATTACATTGCAGTTTGCAGCACTGGCTATTATTGTTGTTGTTGTCCCCTGCCTCCCAAACAAGTCCTCATCATTAACTGAGAAACTATGGCCCACAGGCCTGTGGGAGTGGCGGGGGCAGCGAGCATCTCTGCCAGCCTCCTTAGGGAGACAGAGTGAGCAGAAGGTTTAGCCTTTGCCTTAAAGGCGGGCTCTACTATCTTTTTTACATGTGCTTCACACAACGGGCAATAGTCTTATTTAACTTTCCAAATTAGTCTCCTTTTATGAATGCAAATTTTGTTCTAGCCTTGAGTTAGTACTGTAGTGGGCGTTGCATTTACATCTGCTTAAGTTACCCAAAGAACCCAGTTAGTCGGGATGTGATAATCTGAACCCGTAAGTATCAGCATAATACGGTTACTCCACAAATAAAGACAAAATTGAACGTTGATTTTATGAAGGTTATTCTTGAATTGTCAAAGCATAACTGTGACTGTTCTTCTCAAAGCCTCTTGCCTCTGCTCTGTATTGTACAAGATCACAGAGACTGTCCTCCAGCACAGAACCCGCCTCTGCAAAGACTGTCTCTCCTGAACGGTGGGGTGTGTCTGCGGCACGGGCAGCTCCTGCCATCGGGAGCCCCGGCTCAGCCTGGGTGTGAGGTGACTTTGCTTTTGAGGACTCTGACTGTGCCATGTGTTTTGTTTCTCTCTCTCCTTCCCTAGCTTCTCTCACGTGCAACTTAGTAATATGAAAATGCTTGCTTCTATACAAGCCCTGGTTTCCATGCTTCCAGACATGATAGTGGATTTCCTCTCTGTGGCACCATAGGCTGCCCTAGTTTAAACTCTTTGCCAATACTCTAATAGTCTAACAATACTGACTCTAAGCCAGCCTGTTTAAGCTCTGAAAGGTACAGTATAGCCCCTACTTACTTGCAGTTATAGTTATTTGTCATTTAAATTGAAAACGAAATCCCCAGCTTGCGGGTCCTCACTGTCATTCATTCTGTGTGTTTTGTGTCTCCTAGGTTTTGATCCCTATTTCCTTGTACGTTTCTATCGAAATTGTTAAAGTATGCCAAGTATACTTCATTAACCAGGATATAGAACTGTATGACGAGGAAACAGACTCGCAGCTGCAGTGCCGAGCTCTGAACATCACGGAAGACCTAGGGCAGATACAGTATATCTTCTCAGATAAAACGGGCACTTTAACTGAGAATAAGATGGTTTTCCGAAGATGCACTGTGTCTGGCATAGAATATTCTCATGATGCAAATGGTGAGTCTGGGGACAGAGCTTCCGTCTGGGCAGGACCAGAGAGCTATCAGAGCTGCATGCCTGTGTGCTTGTGTGTGTGTGTATATATACAGAGAGCTTCAGGGATTGATGATTTTGGGGGGAGAATAAAACAGAAAGGCTGTCAAAGCAACTCTGGACCATCATCTACAGAAACGCCCTCTCTTCAGTGCTAATGACACCCTGCTCCTTGTCTGGTGTGGTGGGCATCTGCTTAAACATTCATTTTCTGCCAGACAAGCAGAACCAAGGAAGGAAACTTCGGGGAACTCACATCAGAGGCACTCAGTCTCTCTCATACCAAGAGGCAAAGAGATACTTCCTTTGTCACCCATCAATTTCCTTATTATCAGCTGAAAATGCTCAGCAGCGTATTGGGCAGTCTATGCTGTGTTCTTTCCAATGAAATACAATGTCCCAGAGAGAAGTGTCACCTCTCTTTGGAATTTGGGCAATCAATTCCTCCTCCCACCTGCTTTTTCATCCTTGGTTGCCTCCCTCCATCCCCTCTGAATGCACAAGGGAGTCATCTGCTTCCTATGTTGAGGAGTGACTGCAGCCCGCCACCCATCTGAATCAGGAGAGGGTCCCCATACCACAGAAGTGTCTCTGGGGCCATTCTGTCTCCCAGAGAGGGGGCACCTGCTCTGCAAGCAGGACTCCCCTTTGTGCCTGGAATGGCATCTCAGAACATCAAAGAAACCCTGCCACAGAAACAGAAGCAAATACAGAACAGGGGGACAACATGGAGGCATAGGAAACTGTTCTTTAGGGGCATTTGGTGGGAAAGATCTGTTGGAAGCATGGATTTTTGTGACTTTTATAAAATCAAGAATTATCATGATATTCATCATATTCTCCATGTTAAAATGAATCATATAACAGAAGGCATAGCTCAGTTCAGTCACTCAGTTGTGTCCGACTCTTTGCAACCCCATGGATTGCAGCACACAAGGTTTCCCTGTCCATCACCAACTCCCGGAGTTTGTTCAAACTCATGTCCATAGATTCAGTGATGCCATCCAGCCACCTCATCCTCTGTCATCCCCTTGTCCTCCAGCCTTCAATCTTTTCCAGGATGTGTTTTTTTTTTTTTCCAATGAGTAAGTTCTTTGCATCAGGTGGCCAAAGAATTGGAGTTTCAGCTTCACCAACAGTCCTTCAATGAATATTCAGGACTGATTTCCTTTAGGGTGGACTGGTTGGATCTCCTTGCAGTCCAAGGGACTCTCAAGAGTCTTCACCAGTACCACAGTTCAAAAGCATCAGTTCTTCAGCCCTTAGCTTTCTTTATATTCCAACTCTCACATGCATACATGACCACTGGAAAAACCATAACCTTGACTAGACGGACCTTTGTTGGCAAAGTAATCTCTCTGCTTTTTAATGTGCTGTCTAGCTTGGTTATAGCTTTTCTTCCAAGGAGCAAGCATCTTTTAATTTCATGACTGCAGTCACTATCTGCAGTGATTTTGGAGCCCAAGAAAATACATTCTCTCACCATTTTCATTGTTTCCCATCTATTTGCCATGAAGTGATGGGACTGGGTGCCATGATCTTAGTTTTCTGAATGTTGAGTTTTAAGCCAACTTTTTCACTCTCCTCTTTCATCAAGAGGCTCTTGAGTTCTTCACTTTCTGCCATAAAGGTGGTGTCAACTGCATATCTGAGGTAAATGTTATTTCTCCTGGCATTCTTGATTCCAGCTTGTGTTTCATCCAGCCTAGCGTTTTGCATGATGTATTCTGCATATAAGTTAAATAAGCAGGGTGACAATATACAGTCTTGACGTACTCCTTTCCTGATTTGGGAACATTGCATTGTTCTATGTCCAGTTCTAACTGTTACTTCTTGACCTGCATACAGATTTCTCAGGAGGCAGGTCAGGTGGTCTGGCATTCCCCTCTCTCAGAATTTTCCGTACTTTGTTGTGATCCACACAGTCAAAGACTTGGTGTAGTCAATGAAGCAACAGTAGATGTTTTTCTGGAACTCTCTTGCTTTTTCGATGGTCCAGCAGATGTTGGCAATTTGATCTCTGGTTCCTCTGCCTTTTCTAAATCCAACTTGAACATCTGGAAGCTCATAGTTCATGTAGTGTTGAAGCTTGGCTTGGAGAATTTTGAGCATTACTTTGCTAGCATGTGAGATGAATGCAATTGTGTGGTAGTTTGAGCATTCTTTGGCATTGCCTTTCTTTGGGATTGGAATGAAAACTGACCTTTTCCAGTCCTGTGGCCACTGCTGAGTTTTCCAAATTTGCTGGCATAGTGAGTGCAGCACTTTCACGGCATCATCTTTCAGAATTTGAAATAGCTCAACTGGATTTCCATCACCTCCACTAGCTTTGTTCGTAGTGATGCTTCCTAAGGCCCACTTGACTTCGCATTCCAGAATGTCTGGCTCTAGGTGAGTGATCACACCAGCGTGATTATCTGGGTCGTGAAGATCTCTTTTGTACAGTTCTTCTGTGTACTCTTGCCACCTCTTCTTAATATCTTCTGCTTCTGTCAGGTCCAGACCATTTCTGTCCTTTATCGAGCCATCTTTGCATGAAATGTTCCCTTGGTATCTAATTTTCTTGAAGAGATCTCTAGACTTTTCCAGTCTGTTGTTTTCCTCTATTTCTTTGCATTTGTCTCTGAGGAAGGCTTTCTTATCCCTCCTTGCTGTTCTTTGGAACTCTGCATTCAAATGGGTATATCTTTCCTTTTCTCTTTTGCCTTTAGCTTATCTTCTTTTCTCGGCTATTTGTAATGCCTCATCAGACAACCATTTTGCCTTTTTGTATTTCTTTTTCTTGGAGATGGTCTTGATCACTGCCTCCTGTACAATGTCACAAACCTCTTTCTATAGTTCTTCAGGCACTCTGTCTTTCCTATCTAATATGTTGAATATATTTGTCACTTTCACTGTAAGGAATTTGATTTAGGTCATACCTGAATGGTCTAGTGGTTTTCCCTAGTTTCTTCAATTTAAGTCTGACTTTGGCAATAAAGAGTTCATGATCTGAGCCACAGTCAGCTCCTGGTCTTGTTTTTCCTGACTGTATAGAGCTTTTCCATCTTTGTCTGCAAAAAATATATCAATCTGATTTCGGTATTGACCATCTGGTCGTATCCATGTATAGAGTTGTCTCTTGTGTTGTTGGAAGAGAATGTTCTTTTGGCAAAACCCTGTTAACCTTTGGCCAGCTTCGTTTTGTATTCCAAGACCAAATTTGCCTGTTACTCCAGGTAGTTCTTGACTTCCTACTTTTGCATTCCAGTCCCCTGTAATGAAGAGGACTTTTTTGGAGGATGTTAGTTCTAGGACATCTTGTAGGTCTTCTAAGAACCTTTCAACTTCAGCTTCTTCAGAATTACTGGTCAGGGCATAAACTTGGATTGCTGTGATACTGAATGTTTTGCCTTGGAAATGAACAGAGATGATTCTGTCATTTTTGAGACTGCATCCACCTACTGCATTTCAGACTCATCTGTTGACTATGATGGCTACTCAATTTCTTCTAAGGGATTCCTGCCCACAGTAGTAGATATAATGGTCATCTGAGTTAAATTCACCCATTCCAGTCCATTTTAGTTCACTGATTCCTTAAATGTCAATGTTCACTCTTGCCATCTCCTGTTTGACCACTTCCAATTTACCTTGATTCATGGACCTAACATTCTAGGTTTGTATGCAGTATTGTTCTTTACAGCATCAGACTTTACTTCCATCACCAGTCACATCCACAAGTGGGTGTTGTTTTCACTTCGGCTCCATCTCTTCATTCTTTCTGGAGTTAGTTCTCCACTCTTCTCCAGTAGCATATTGGGCACCTGCCAACATGGGGAGTTCATCTTTCAGTGTCACATCTTTTTGCCTTTCAGACTGTTCATGGGGTTCTCAAGGTAAGAATACTGAAGTGGTTTGCATTCCCTTCTCCAGTGGACCACATTTTGCCAGAACTCTTCACCATGACCTGTCCGTCTTGGGTGACCCTACTGGTCTGGCTCATAGTTTTCTTGAGCTAGACAAGGCTGAGGTCCATGTGATCAGTTTGGTTAGTTTTCTGCGATTGTGGTTTTGATTCTGTCTTCTCTCTAATGGGTAAGGATAAGAGGCTTATGGAAGTTTATAGAAGGCATAGGAACATATCCAATTTGTTTAATGTTTTATTTGCCACCCAGTAATAAATGTTCAGGAACAGTGTCCCATCCACCCACCTGCCTCCTTCTCTGACTTGTCCCTTCCTGGACTCCTCGGACTTGTACAGAACAGCTTGGAGTCCTAAAAGCAGAACTCAGCCTGGTTGTGAAGGACTCAGAGGACCAGGTCTAAAGTCAGCCATTAAACTGGAACTGGGGCTCTGTGGGCAGAATTCCATGTAAGATTACAGAAGGATTTTGAGAGTTGTCAGATGCTTACCATAAAACCAGAGCGGTCCAACACCCCAGAAGACACAGGAAACCTTTTCCGGGGAAGGTAGAAACAGCCAGATGTATCTGAAGTGTGTTTTAAAGGAGAGCATTGATCAGCGACCCCCAGGGCCAAGGTCTTCCTTAGTGGGGGCTGCCATGGTCTAACATCTCAGATCAGTAAAATGAATTCAGGTCAGTTGGCTCAGAGCAGTGAGCCCAGCTCACATGTACTTGAACTGGCCACACAGACATAGGCGCGTCCCTCTCTACCTCGTGTCCTGGTGGCAGTGCAGGATGAGGGCCCAGTGTCAGCTGCCTCTTGTCCCCATCTTCCCTAAGCACCTTGAGGGCCTCACCAAGCCACTGCTGCCCATTCACACAGCACAGACATCAGCGGTGGCCTGAGGGACGGCCACTCTCAGGCTGATATCTACTGCTGCTGTGGGAGTGTGGGCAGGCCGGTGTGCCCCGGGAGGCGGACACCACACTCGTAGTGTCCAAGCCCAGGAAGTGGACAGGCCCGGCCCTGGCTTTGCCCTTCCCTGCCACCCTCTCAGCACCACACCACCAGGTGGCCGTGGTGTGGACTCAGAGGCAGTGTGTGCTGGAGTCTTTTCCTGGGATTAGGAGCTCCTGAAGTGGAATCCTGTGGTTGGCAGTTACACAGCCCGCGGCCATGGGCAGGTGACTTCCCTTTCCTTCAGTCAGTTCAGTTGCTCAGTTGTATCCAACTCTTGGTGACCCCATGGACTGCAGCACACCAGGCCTCCCTGTCCATCACCAGCTCCTGGAGCTTACTCAAACTCATGTCCATCGAGTGGCTGATGCCATCCAACCATCTCATCCTCTGTTGTCCCCTTCTCCTCCCGCCTTCAATCTTTCCTAGCATCACAGTCTTTTCCAGTGAGTCAGCGCTTTGCATCAGGTGGCCAAAGTATTGGAGCTTCATCTTCAGCATGAGTCCTTCCAATGAGTATTCAGGGCTGGTTTCCTTTAGGATAAACTGGTTGGATCCCTTTCCTTATCTCTAAAAAGTCTTCCCGAGGAAGATGCTGAGTTCAGGGCCTGGCCTGCATGACAGCCCATGCCCTGGCAAGCCCAGATGGGGGCGCCTCCCTCAGCTCCTCGCACAAGCCACCCCCAGCTGCCACCCAGCACCAGGCCTGCTCTGGAGGCCCTTAGTAGTTGCTTGTGTTGGTCCCTGTGATGGTTTCCTGCTGCTCATGCATGATGGAAGACGCAGAAGTAAGTAGGTAAAGCTGAGAAGACGTGTTGAGAGCCCGTGTTAGCATGCAGCGGCGCGGTGCACTTCTCTCTGATTCACAGCAGCCCTGGCAGCTTCAGGGACTCTTGCTCCCCGGCGCCCCCTAGGGCTCAAGCGCAGCATCACAGTCACCGGCCTCAGCGGAGCGCTGCCTGTTTGGGGGAGCTCAGAGGGTGTGTTTGTCCCCCGCTGCTCAGGGGGCCTTCGTCCCCGCTGGGCGAGCCCAGGAGGGTGTGAGCCTCCCCAGTGGGAAGTGCGCATCCTCATGGGGTGAGTACGGCACCCACTCCCCACCCGACCCTGGGCAAGGAGCCTCCTCAGGAGAGCACCCTCCGCATAGCCCCAGAATTGCTGTTTCTGCTTGACCGCAAAGCAGACGCTCAAGGTACGATCTGTCCTGGTGGTCCCAGTGAGCAGGTGTCCCAGTGGTCTTGGGATGAAGATCCAAGCCTGGAGCCCAGCTCCTCTGTGGGCCTTCCAGCCCTCATGCCCATCCACCCCATTCACACTGGGGCTCTGCTGAACAGAGGGGCCATGTGTGACGCCATCCACATCTGACTTTCTGTGGGATGGGACGGCCTCTGTGCCATCATGGATGGGGCGTGAGCTTTGCAACCTGTGGGCCTGGGCAACATCCTCACCCCTCATCCTGTGACCTTAACGAGCCGAGACTGTGTTTTCTCATCTGTGAAGTGGAGTTGAGAATGTAAGCCCCGTGGGTTCACTGAAGGTATATGTAAAAGAGAACGGCCCTCGTCCCTCAGTGGAAACCCCTGTCAAACGTGGTCTCACTGTGAGAGAGAAGAGGGAGAGGGCCTTGGGACACCCAGGTGTGCCTCGTTGGAACCCAAATCCCTCAGTTTCATGCCTGGCCTCCCCACCAAGTGTGACTTGGTGTCCCTCTCTCCCCAGCCCAGCGTCTGGCCAGGTACCAGGAGGCAGACTCAGAGGAGGAGGAGGTGGTTCCTAGGGGGGGCGCCGCTGGGGGCCACCCGAGCACCCGGGCCACCCACCGGAGCCAGAGCAGCAGGGCGCACCGGCGCATGGGCAGCCGCGCGGAGGCCCGGCGCGCCAGCACGCTGACCGAGCTCACGGCCTTCAGCAGCCCCATGGTAAGCCTCCTGCCCTCCCGTGACCGCCCCTTGTCACCGAAGGCGTCTGCTCTTGCGTGTGGGGTTTCCTCTGTTCAGTCGGGGAGTGTTTTTCTCGCCAGTGTCTTCTCCCCATTCCACGGAATCTTCCCTAAAGCACTGACACAGCTGCCTTCTCAGGCTGGGAACTGCAAGTGACCACTAGGATGGGAGACACAAAGGAAGTCCGTCCTGCCCTACGAGATGAATACAACAGCAGGGCAAGATGACAGCTCTGAAAAAACCCAAGTTTAAGGAAAAGAGTTTGAATTAGATGAGCCCAAATCCATCCCTTGCCTTATCAGCTGCCCAAACATTTATGGACCATTCTCTGGTAGGGAAATTTCCAGAAGTGCGTGAGTGACAACCTCTGAAAGATCCTTTCAGTGAGGGAGAATCTGTTCTGCTCATGTATGGTGGCCTTATTCTTTTATATTCTTGGAAACCTGTACAGAAGGTGCCAGAGAGGTCACCTAGACTCATGGTCTCTGCTTGGTGGGTTTGCATGGGGTATGTGACAGGGAGCTCTCACCCCAGGCAGCAGGGAGACTATGCTGGAAATCTCTCCCAGCCTTTCCTGATACCAATTTTGGAGTCAGTACAGGTCAGAAATATTTGAAATGTTCCCAAAAAGTCAGACACGACTTTGCACCTAAGCAACAACTCTTTGACCTAGGTAGTTACTGATTTAGTGAAGAATTTCTGAGCGTAGAAGCTTATCAGTGTGTCATTTACATCAATAAAGCAGTGAGGAAATATACCCAGTGATAAAGGAATGGTCAAATCAATTATGTCTGTTTTGAAGCTGTTAAAAAGTATGTTTTCAAAAGGCTGTTAAAGGCCTGGTAAAGTTGAGGCAATATAATGTTTTTGTAGAAATGGAAACTGCTATTTACATATAAAGTATTTAGATTAAAACATAAATGTATAGAAAAAAAGACAAAGGAAAAGCAGAGAAACATGTTTTTAAAAAAGTATATATTACTATGAGGTGGTGTAATAGAGACCTGCTATATTTTCCCTATGATTCTCTTATTTCTTCAAATCTTTCTGAGTAAGATATGTTACTTTGTAATATATATTCTTGGAGGTGTTATTTTATAAACAGAACATATATACCTTCTTATATATAAAAATATATGCATTTCATTTCATTTATAGACTATATTCTTATACAATTAAGATGATACATAATTTGTTATTATTAAGTGACAGGTATGTGTGAGATGTAGGTCTCTTGACAGCTTCGGGTAAAATCGAGGTGCCTTAAATAGTCAAGCACCAAAAGAGTAGTGGGCCTGTCCCTGGATCAGACTGACCTCCGGACTCTGTGTCCTCAGGAGAAGGACGTAACACCCGACCCGAAGCTGCTGGAGAAGGTGCACGAGTGCGGCAGGTGCCTGGCCTCCGCGAGGCACCAGGAGCATCTGCTGGACCACCTCTCGCCCGAGCTGTCTGACATTTTTGACTTCTTCATTGCGCTCACCATCTGCAACACAGTGGTGGTCACGTCCCCGGATCAGCCACGACAAAAGGCAAGTTCTGGAGCTTCCGTCCTGGAAGCCCACAGAGGCCTGGGCCTGGATGCGGTGTCTGTCTTTCTGAGAGGGAGCCTGGGTCACTGTGCACCACTCTCAGCTTTCTGGGGTGCACTGAGGGCTTCAGACAGGGCACATCAGCCCCACAGCTCTGTGGGGACATCCCCAGACTCTGGTGGGCGGACGCTAGGATTGTGGTCAAGAGGGAGAGGACGGCCAGCCAGAGACGGCTACCGAGCCTGGGGTGAGATGGGCACAGAGTGTCCAGGCGGGGCTTGAAGCAGGGGGGCTGGGAGCCGGCCGCCTCCATGCTGACCAGAGTCTCAGCGCACAGAGGACAGGCTGGCGCCCAGGGAGGAGCTGCCTGGACTGGCACCGTCACTGTACGCCAGTCCCCTCCTGTGCCTCAGACTCCCCTTCTGGGGTGTGGGGGCGATGGTGGGATTTAGGGAAAGGTCTCAGAGTAGGGTCTGGCACACAGGAAATATCCGTGATGCTAATAAAGGTTGTTAAAACAGTAGCATTCAGAAAGTGGTTGAGAATCAGTGGCAAGCTACTTAAGGTGGTAGAAACATAACAACACCCAAGTTGGATTTTATTTGGGTTAACATCAAGATTTTCTCCAAAGAGAGGAGTGTTTCATGTGTGAAAGGCGCCTCTTAAAGCCAAGCACTCCTCCAGGAGGGAGGGTGCACCTAAGCATGGCCGAGCATGTACAGCGAAACAACTCTAAGTGGACACACGTGAAGGTTCTTGGGCGAGATGCACGCCGTAGGCCTGTCCCCTGACGTCTCCCCCGACTCTCCCAGGCCCCTTCCTCAGTCCAACCCTGCCAGCAGGTTCTGCTGGTGAAGCCTCTGGGCGGTGACGAAGGGAGAACAGGGACCTCTTGCTTCTCTGTGGCGGCGGCAGCATGTTTGGCAGCAGTGGGACCCCTCCAGGCTCTTCTCACACCTCACTCACCTGGGGAAGCCCCAGGGGCCCAGTGGGTTTCAAGCAAATGGGCTCTGCCACTGAGAGACCACAAGCTTGTGCTGCTAGCCCTGGATGGGGTGGGTTCCTGCTGGAGCTCAGCTCTCAGCAGCGTCCGCATCCCCCGGGACCCTTCCGCCACCCTCCTCAGCTCCTCTGGAGCACTGTGCTGAAGAGGCATCTGGTTTCTAGGCTAGACCCTACTTGACTGACCCAGGTGTTGTTGCAGTTACCAAATATGTAAGAGAAACTCCAACATGACTGAACAGTGTTCTGCCCACAGTCACATATGCATGAGCTCCATGCAGGAAGCAGACTCCTCAGACTGCATGTCAATATGTCTCTAGGAAGGATTCTTTGGGGTTTGGGAAATTTTGTGTAAACTTAAATTTTTTATGGATGTAATTCCAAAAGAATGTATACATTTTGTTAAATGATTTTTTTAATTGGGAAAGAAAAAAAAGGCAAGGTCTGTTCCAGGCAGTGGGAGGCCCACTTCTGGGAAGTTTCTGAAAAGCAAGGGAACTGTCATGGGGGGACAGTCCCAAAGTCTAGTCTTGGGCATCACGGGCCACCCACTGCCTATGCTACAGTCACATTCCGAAAGAATGCATGTGGCAGAACCTGTGTTGAGGTGCCATGGAGAGCCAAGCCGTGGTCTCAGGTTTTAGAGGGAAATGGAAAATCCACGTTCAGCACCCCCTGGGGAAATGGAGGGCAGCCCTGTGGGGGCTGGAGTGAGGCCTTTGGGGAGATGCCTCACCTACCTTCTGATTGTTGCCCTGCCAGGTTAGGGTGCGCTTCGAGCTCAAGTCCCCAGTGAAGACCATCGAAGATTTCCTCCGGAGGTTCACGCCCAGTCGCCTGACTTTGGGCGGCAGCAGCGTCGGGAGCGCGAGCGTGGCCACCAAGTCCGCGCCCAAGGCAAGCCTTCTGACCACGCTGGCCAACGATGGCGCACTGCTCAGGCTGGAGGAGAGGCTGGGCGCCGGGGCCCCGTGCCTCGCCAGCAACGGCTACGGCAGCGCGGCGGACGGCTGGGCCGCAGAGCCATCTGCGACGGGGCCGGAGCCCAGGTCGGAGCTGCGCTACGAGGCCGAGAGTCCCGACGAGGCGGCGCTCGTGCACGCCGCCCGCGCCTACAGCTGCGCCCTCGTGGGCCGGCTGCACGACCAGGTGTCGGTGGAGCTGCCCCACCTGGGCAGGCTCACCTTCGAGCTCCTGCACACGCTGGGCTTCGACTCCATCCGCAAGAGGATGTCGGTGGTGATCAGGCACCCCCTCACGGACGAGATCAACGTGTACACCAAGGGCGCCGACTCGGTGGTCATGGACCTCCTGCTGCCCTGCTCCACAGGTACCCGCGCCCCCTGGGCAGCTCCCCGCTACGGAAGCAGCCCTGCCACACAGCGGAGCTTCGCCTCTCTGGGTGGCCTTTTCCTGCTCTCAAGGGTTTGGGCTAGAATGGAGGGTGGGAGAGGATCCAGCAGATGGGGAGCTTTGAAACCTGAACTTGGCTCAGAACTTCTCTGAGGTCTGAAATTCATGTGGGTGAGGCCCTGCATCAGGTCTGACTCTGGGGATGAAGATTAAGAGCATTTCCACTAGAAGCCCCAAAAGGCTCCTTTCTGGCTCTCATTGCCTAGACCTGGGGCATCTCTGAGGCCCCGGCCGTGATTTTTAGCCATCGGTGGAGTGACTTCAGCCCGCAGTGAGGGCTGCTGGCCTCTGGAAGACTTTGGGCCAATAAGCTCCATCTTGACTTCTTTTGCACTAGTTTGACTTAGTCCAAGCTCGCTCTGCTCCCCGCACGACAGGCCAATGAATGCGAGAGAGGAGATGTGGAGGCAAGAAATATGACTTTATTCAGAAAGCTGGCAGACCGAGAAGATGGCAGATTAATGTCTCAAAATAACCATGTTGTTGGGGCCTGGATGCCAGGTTCTTTTATAGAACCAGAGAGAAGCAGTAAGGAACTAAAGTCGAAAGGCAGAATAGAGAGAGAGAGAGAGGAGAAGTGAAGTATAAAGGGCCATTAGTCTTGCAAAAAGTCTCTGAGAATGGCCAGTATCTGGGAAGGGATGTGTTAATCTCTTCTTCCTTGCGTCCATTCACTGGTGGGCAGGGTCAGATTATCTCTCTTGAGCTGAACAAAGACACTTTAGTTTACCAGTCAGGCAGAGGGGCAGGGTCCTCTGGAGGCAGGCCATTATGTATGTTTTTAACAGCAAAAGTAACAAAAAGCAAGTCAAAGAAGTAGTTCCAACATGAAGTTAGAATTGACTTTTCCCTGCAACACTCGACTTCCATGTAACATTGAGGTTGAAAAAGAGTAGTTCAGAAACCACTATTATAGAAGGTGGAACTTTGTTTAGCAGGTAACTTGCAGAGGAGCTTCCCAGACCTCTCCACGTGGTCCTGCAGCCCCAGTGTAGCTTTCCTGTTTGCACCAGCCTCCGATGAGAAGCAGAGCCTTCCATACATTGTACCATGGAGCAAACAGGTCAAATCATGGTGGTGCCCAAACCATGACATTGAAGGGGACACCTGAAAAATAAGCAGTTTCTGTGGATCTCTGCCTTCCTCTGGGAATTTCCAAGCAGCGTGCCCTTCACATAGATTTGGATAGGTCATAGCTACATACAGATGCCAGGCAGTTTAAGATTCGGGATGTTCAGAGGCCCCACTGGTTTTTCAAGAAAAGGGGTGGCTCTGAGGTGGTCCTGAAGTTATCAGTGACACCGTGACATTGTGCATAAATCATTCAGCTTTCACTGTAGGAGTCGGGTGGGCAGGGTATGGAGCAGAGCAGTCCTGTATATGGCCAGGCTGCTCTACTTTGTGCAAGTAATAAAGTGAGAGGGGCATGTGAGTGTCCAATACCTTCTTCAGAGAGCTCACAGCACTTTTACATAAAAGGCACATGGAGGCTCAGCTGACTGTGGATGGGCACTGTGCCATATTCGCAGGATGTGGCTGCATCTCACCTGCCCTGGCAGTGCGTTGTGTGGGATTGGGTAGCAAGCAGGGACGCCACCCACCCGTTACCTACAGATCTCTGTTCAAATCCCAAGTCTACATTATGGGCTGGGGTGACCCTGGACATGTTACTCTCCCTGTGCCTCTTTTCCCATCTGTACAAAGGAAATCAGGATGCTGACCTCCCAGGAACCCCTGTCCAGGCTCCAGCACAGTACGTGGTGCGTTCCAGGTATAAAGTAGAAGCTGGATCCCTTCCCTTTCCTCTGGTTTCTTCTAATTAAGATTCACTTTCCTGAGGTTCAGTCCCGGTGTCACTTTGTATGGAGATGTTGTGATGACTCCACCCTCCTCCGAGGGCTGGTGTGGAGGAGGAGGGATGGGCAAGGTGCGGCAGTCACCGCTTCTCCCTGCTGGGCCGGGGGGCCTTCAGCCTGCACAGAAACATGTCAGTGTGGTGTGAAACCTCACCCCCGTCCAGGGCATCCTGGGTTCCCAGTGCCCACCCTGCCTTCTCTCACTCTAGTTTTGTTTGGACCGCTGTAGCTAACAGCAGCATCACAGGCCCTGCTCCTTCCCTGGTGTGCAAGCTTCCCTTTGCCCTTTGGACAGCTGAAGCACTTTGTTAGTGTTAATTCCAGAGCCCCTCGGTTAGACATGTCTTTGTTCAAATTATAGTCAGAATCTGGAATAATAATATCACAATAATAGGAGTAAATGGAGTTTACAGGAGTAAATAACAGGAGTTATTCAAGATTAACATGATATTCGATGTCATCTTTCCAGGAAATTTATATTCCTAAGCAAAGCAATGTAGGGCACTGTTTTCCTTTTTTCACTCTTTTTTCATTATTGCCCCCTTAAGGAGTCTTTTTAGATATTTTTTTTCTTACTATTCCTCCATGGCATTTTAATGCTATGGATATGCTATATATTTATTTATGTACCGTACATATATCTGTGCTTTATTTGTAATATGATCCACCCCCCTCCCCCGACAAGGGACCAGTCTTTGGTCTGTTAAGGGGACTGTCTTCTCCATGGAGAGCACAGATCTAGAAGGTTAAGAGTGTTTCTCCCAGGTCCTATATCAGAGAGCTGACTGAGCTTGTACTCAGCATTCCCCAGGCAGGCAGATTCTCAGCCACCAAACTGCCAGGGAAGTCCTAGATTTCTTTTCTTTTTTTTTTTTCCAGTAGTGTTAAGTGTATTCATCCAACATTATCTTAGAGATCAGGTAACTAGCCTACTAATGAAACAAATGTAGCAGTAAATGCAGTACTGAGTTTGAACACGAGCTTATAGGCAGTTAGAAACATTCCACAT
This sequence comes from Cephalophus harveyi, assembly GCA_006410635.1. NCBI lineage: Eukaryota > Metazoa > Chordata > Mammalia > Artiodactyla > Bovidae > Cephalophus > Cephalophus harveyi. Next base: position 49,862 of record SJYT01009369.1, read on the forward strand.
ATTTACAAACAAGGGCAACCATGGCGTGGATTCCTCAGAGTATGTAGAATTATCTAGTTCTACATATTAGGTTTCTACATATCTAGGTTTTACCTATCTGACAAGTTTCGTCATTATTACAGCAAAAGTCTTCTAAATCATTGTATAAATTAGGACATTTATGTTGATCTGCCTTGCACAGATCCTCAGCTAATGAAACAAAATAAAGTTCAGATAGTTTTAAAGGCAAGTCAAATAATATTTTTCATTGTGGAAAATATTATTGTATTCTGTGAATCAGTGTACAAACACTGCAAAATAATACTGTAAACCATAGACTGTTATATTACTAGTCTTTTGAGAAATATTTCTGTAAATAGATCATGAAAGAACTGTAAGTTCAAGACACTTAAAGCATTTTCTTTAAAATGTTCTGCATATGCTTTCTCTATTATCAAGGCTTTATGTAAAATGTCTGACTTTTCAGAAATTCAAAAGGATTTCCGTATATAAGTAAACACCTTATGTTTTTAGGATGATAAAAATTTTTTTCTATGTTATAAATTGATTACTGTTTATGAGGTTTTGTTATGTTAAATTCTCATTTCAACACGTGATATTAAAATAGCCAAAACTATGATGAGTTTATTTTTATTTTTTTATTTTAATTTTTTCTTAATATATACATTTATTGAAATATAGTTGAATTACAGTGTTTCAGGTGCACAGCAAGGTGATTCAGTTATACATATACACATATATTGTCTTTGAAATTATTTTCCATTATAGGTTATTATAAGATATTGACTATAGTTCCCTGTGCTATAGAGTAAACCTTGGTTGCTTGTTGCATATCTATTTTTTAAAATTAGATATCTACTGGAGAAGGCAATGGCACCCTACTCCAGTACTCTTGCCTGGAAAATCCCATGGATGGAGGAGCCTGGTAGGCTGCAGACCATGGGGTCACTGAGAGTTGGACACGACTCAGTGACTTCACTTTCACTTTTCACTTTCATGCATTGGAGAAAGAAATGGCAACCCACTCCAGTGTTCTTGCTTGGAGAATCCCAGGGACGGCGGAGCCTAGTGGGCTGCTGTCTATGGGGTTGCACAGAGTTGGACACGACTGAAGCAACTTAGCAACTTAGCAGCATTCTATTCATATTAAGTCAAACAAGTGGAATCAAAATGTCATACATTTTTTAGTTAGGCAAAAATTTGAAGTTTTCTAAAATATGTATATTATACATATTATTTATATATATGTATATAAAAGCTTTTCTACTATGCTTGATAAAGGCTTGAAAAGAACACACAAAAAGAAGAAGAGATGGAGAAATTGGTAAACATAAACTAAATGAAATAGGAACACTGAATATGAAATAGAAAAAGTAAAACAAACTGGATAAAAGTAAAATATCATCGTATAGCTGAGTTGTTTTTAAACATGACTGCTCACTGGAAACATATCTGGAGCTCTGGAGTAAAAAAAGAGCAATACTGACCATTTGTATTTCTTGAAAAATTTCCAGATAATTCTGATATGCATCTGGATTTTAAAAAGTGATTACATGTTTTTCTATTAAATGGTAATTTTGGTGATATAGAGTTCTGTTATTTTTCTGCTGACCAATTATGATACAGTGGTGTAAAGTGAGATAGTTACTTGATCACAATAGTGAAAGATGTTTATCATTTATCACAATCAATAGCCAGACAAAAAATTTTTGTTTTAATTTTTTCTTAATATATATATTTCTTGAAATGATTGACTTAATATAAAGTGATTAACTTAACAATATAAAATAATTACATACAGTTTGGGGGATCAAACAGACTGATGTGATAAGTGCATGCATGTACATACAAGTTTTCATCCTCCCAGCCAGTCATATATCTTTTGGTTGGTACATTTAATCCATTACATTTAAGATAATTTAATTTAATATGTATAATCTTATTAGCATTTTCTTAATTGTTTTGGGTTTGTTTTGTGTAGGTCTTTTCCATGTCTTGTGTTTCCTGCCTAGAGAAGTTCCTTTAGCATTTGTTATAAAGTTGGTGCTAAATTCTCTTAGCTTTTGCTTGTCTGGAAAGTTTTCAGTTTCTCCATCAAATCTGAACAAGAGTCTTGCTGGGTAGAGTATTCTTGGTTGTAGATTCTTCCCTTTCATCACTTTAAATATATCATGCCATTCCCTTCTGGCTTGTAGAGTTTCTGTTCAGAAATCAGCTAGTATCTTGATGGGAGTTCCCTTGTACGTTATTTGTCATTTCTCCCCTATTGCATTTAATATTTTGTATTTGTCTTTAATTTTTGTCAGTTTGATTACTGTGTGTCTCGGTGTGTTCATCTTTGGGTTCATTCTGCCTAGGACTCTCTGTGCTTCCAGGACTTGCTTGACTGTTTCCTTTCCCATGTTAGGGACATTTTCAGCTATTACCTCTTCAAGTATTTTCTCAGGTCCTTTTTCTCTTCTCCTCCTGGGACCCCTGTACTGCAAATGTTGGCACATTTAATGCTGTCCCAGAAGTCTCTTAGGCAGTCTACATTTTTGTTTCATTCTTTTTTCTATATTCTGTTCCGCGACAGTGATTTCCACAATTCTGTCCTCCAGGTCATTTTCCCATTCTTCTGCCTCTTATTCTGCTCTTGATTCCTTCTAGTGTATTATTCATCCCTGTTTATATGTTCTTTAGTTCTTCTGAGTGTTTGGTAAACATTTCTTCCATCTGCTCGATCTTTGCCTCCATTGTTTTCCCGAGATCCTGCATCATCTTCACTATCATTACTCTGAATTCTTTTTCTGGAAGGTTGCCTATCTCCACTTTATTTAGTTGTTTTTCTGGGGGTTTATCTTGTCCCTTCATCTGGGATATAACTCTCTGCTTTTTCCTGCTGATTAACTTTCTGTGATGTGGTTTTTGTTTCAGTTACTGTGGTTCTGTGCTTCTTGCTATTTCTGTCTGCCCTCTGATGGAGGAGGCTGAGGCTTGTGTGAGCTTCCTGATGGAAGGGACTGGTGGTGGGAAAAACTGGGTCTAGCTCTGGTGGGCAGGGCCTTGCTCTAAGCTGCAATCCAATTATCTGCTGATGGGTGGGGTTTCACTGTGGTAGTTGTTTGGCCTGAGGTAACCCAGCCCTCTTTACGGGCTCCATGGTAGGGTTAATGGATTTATGCCAAGGGGGCCCTTCCTGGGCTGATGCCGCTGGTGCCCCCAGTCCTGTGGGGAGCCCCTGCTGACTCATGCCTCCACAGGAGACCCTCCAACACTAGCAGGTAGTTTTGGTTCAGTCCCCTTTGGGGTCACCGCTCCTTTCCCCTGTGTCTTGGTGCATGCAAGATTCTGCTTGTGCCCTCTAAGACTGGAGTCTCTGTTTCCCGGAGTCCTGTGCAAGTCCTATAGTCAAATCCCACTGGCCTCCAAGGTTAGCGGGGATCCCCAGTCCCTTTGTCAGATCCCCAGGCTAGGAAACCTGATGTGAGGTTCAGAACCTTCACAGCAGTGAGAGAACTTCTATGATATTATTGTTCTCTAGTTTGTGGGTCACCCATAATGGCAGGATGGGATTTGATTTTATTGTGATTGTGCCCCTCCTCCCATCTCACTTCAGCTTCTTCTTTGTCTTTGGATGTGGGATATCTTTTTTAAGTGGGTTCCAGCATCCTCCTGTCAATGGTTGTTCAACAGCTAGTTGCAATTTGGGTGCTCTCACAGGAGGAGATGAGCACATATCCTTCTACTCTGCCATCTTGAACCAGAAGTCTGACAAGGTTCTTCTTAAAATAACGTCTAACCTTAAGTTCTGTATTGAACATATATACTATTGACAAGTAGTCAAAACAGGTGCTTGCTAAATCTAGTGGTGCATATGTTTTCTGGGCACCTCTTACTGGAGGTTGTTGGAGTAAATCATAATGAAAGGTTGCTCCTGTGATATTCCTGCCTAATTAATTGGAACAAAATTCTGGCCAGCATTCCAGTTGCAGCCAGCTACAGTGAGACAGAATGGGGAGGGCCACTGACTCCGAAACACACTCATATTTTTATCACACAAAAACTAAAGCGTCCTCTGACTTCTCACTAACAATTATTAACCCGAGAACACACTGGAGTTAAGAAGGTATATGTCACTTTGCCATAGATTCCACAGTGGTGAGGCTCAGGGTTAGCACTTCTGCAGTCTGGTAATAGGTCTGTTGTGTACCTGTATCTACAGAAAACAGGAAAGGGTGAATGTTTGGAAATCTCTTACTAGCTGATAGCTAATTTCATACCTTTTTCAAAATTATGGTTAAAGAAAACAACATAACATTAGTTTACCATCTTAACCAGTTTTGAGTGTACGGTTCAGTAGTGTTGAGTAATATTCTCATTGGTGTGCAGCAGATCTCCAGGAATTTCCATCTTGAAAAACTGAAGCTCTGTATAGCTCCTTCCTCCCCTCCTCCCACAGCCCCTGGCAACCAGGTTTCTCTCTGAGCATGGTTGCTTTGTGTTGTTGTTGTGTTGTGTTGTGTTAGTCGTTCAGTCCTGTCCAACTCTTTGCGACCCCATGGATGGTAGCCCACCAGTCTCCTCTGTTTGTGGGATTCTCCAGCAAGAATACTGGAGTGGGCTGCCATTCAGACTTGAAAATGCAGCTCTTTTTTCTCCCTGGGTGGGAAAAGTTCCCAACTAGACCCTGATGGTGCTGAGCTCTCAGCTGTGGAAACCTCAGCAGTGACCGTCACTGCAGACTGATTTCAGCAGGCCCGGCGTCTGAGGGAACCAGGGCATTCCACTGGGCTCTGTTGTTCTCACTCATTTTTTTTTTTTTTTTCTCCTATTTCCAACTTAGATGACGCCAGAGGAAGGCATCAAATGAAGATCCGCAGCAAGACCCAGAGTTACCTCAACTTGTATGCAGTGGAGGGCCTGCGCACCTTGTGCATTGCCAAGAGGGTGAGTAGGCAGCTCCACGGAGGGGCAGAGCCAGCAGCGGGGCGCGGCCCACGTGCTCATCAGTGGGTCTCACCCAGGTTCTGAGTAAGGAAGAGTATGCCTGTTGGCTGCAGAGCCACTTGGAAGCAGAATCCGCCGTGGACAACCGGGAGGAGCTCCTCTTTCAGTCCGCCATTCGCCTGGAGACGAATCTGCATTTGTTGGGTAATTATGTTCTCCAGCCAGCTGGTGTCCTGTAGGGCGGGGCGGAGTTTGCAGCATCCCGGGCAGAGAGGTATCCTGGCTGTAGTCCGCAGCAGCTCTGCACACACTGGTCTTCATTAAGTACCCCCCTGGCCTGACACTGGGCTTCCCTTGTGGCCCAGCAATAAAAAATACACCTGCAATGCAGGAGACCTCGGTTGGATCCGTGAGTCTAGAAGATCCCCTGGAGAAGGAAGTGACAACCCACTCCAGTATTCTTGCCTGGGAAATCCCATAGACAGAGGAGCCTGGCGGGCTACAGTCCAGAGGGCTGCAACAGAGTCAGACATGACTTAGTGACTAAACAACAACACAACTGGTCTGCCACTAGCTCACCCCCCGGGCGGGGCTGCTCCATTGAACGTTCTCCTCTCTGGTCAGTTTTTGGGTCATTCCCTGTGCCACCCTTCTGAGTACCACGTCAGACTTTCCTCCCCTAAAATCCTGCTTTCCCACCAAAAATAGAGATAAGAAGCAAGGTTTCTCAACAACTGATGCTTAAAATGGTCTCTCCATCCCAGGAACAAACAGAAACTGTTGGACTCATACAGGGCTGCCTTTTATGCATAAAAGTCAACTCTCTCATATCTTTTAATATAAAGGCAATAATCCCATTCACGAGGGCTCACTCTCATGACCTAATTGCTTCCCAAAGGCCCCAGCTGCTAATGCCATTACCCTGGGGATTAGGACACCAGTGGACTATGGACTTTTAGGAGGGACACAAACATTTTAGTCCATAGCAGCATCCCAGCACAGGGAACAGCATGCATAGAAGAGAAAGTCAAGGCTGACAAGGAGGCCTCGGGCAATGCTGCACTTCTAAAAGAAAACTGGAGACCATCTCACCAAGCTAGAAGCAGGAAAACCAGGCTGGCCTAGAGGACACTTTTCTGCACTAAGTGGTGTATTTTTCCTAAAATACTGAGACTTGCACGTGAAAAATCTGCTCCTTAATTTTTATGTTTGTGGAAAAAGCATCAGGATAATGTTGCTTTCAAGAAATAATGGGCCTCTGTGGTCTGTCAGCAGCTAATGGTAAACACTAATGAGAGCCATCACCTTGGGCTCATTTACCAGAAGCTTTCTGCAGGATGGATAAGCTTGAAAACTTTTCATCCCTCGGGGTATGGTCATTCTCACCATCTGCCCACAAGCTTTATTTCCAAGCTATCTGTAAAGTTAAAAGCTCACTGCATGTTAGGAAGCCTTGGAGGTGTTCTGTTCAATGTCCAGAGAATTAATGTTTAGTGCTCCCAGCTGTCCCTATTGTATGGAGTCGAGAGCTGGTGAAGGAATGAGGAATCACCCCAGTGTTTCCAGAGAAGATGGACCTCAGCAGGGTCCAGTCTGCAGGGCGGGGCCAGGACCTCTGCTGAGCTAGAGGGTAGTAGTCATGCTGGTCAGGGCAGGGGCCCGGAAGCAGGGCCTCACCTACACTGGTACCTTTGAGCAGGTGCCACCGGGATTGAAGACCGCCTGCAGGATGGAGTCCCCGAAACCATTGCTAAACTGCGTCAAGCAGGTCTGCAGATTTGGGTTCTCACCGGTGACAAACAGGAAACGGCCGTTAACATCGCTCATGCCTGCAAACTTCTGGACCATGATGAGGAAGTCATCACCCTGAATGCCGAATCCCAGGTGGGTGGATGTTAGGGAGCCTGCTTTACCAAGGCAACCCCAAACCCCCCAGCCCCAGAGAGGAGCAGGAAGGAATGGCTTCCATTTCTGGCACTTCTGGCCTTTGTTCTTCACCTGTGTTTATACCTGTGTTGTCTTTCTTATTGTCTTGGAAGATATGGGATTTGCTGGGACTTCTCAGGAACACATCTGAGCTTTACAATGCAGAGTTCAACCAGCTTTTTCCTGAGCTACTGTCCAGCCAGCAGTATCGGAGTGTCTCATGAGCTCTCATGGAGCTAGGGCAGCTGTCCGTTCGGCATTGGCATTCCCAAGACAGCACGTGTTATCTCATTAATGCCCCAGCACCACTTGGGTTGTCATCCCTCACCTCTGTTGACTGAAATCCCCCCATGTAGAGGGTGGATCTCTTCCCACAGGCTCTTTCAGAGTGACTCTTCCTTGGAACATCTCCTCCAGGGAAAGAGGAAGTCCAGCCTTTATGGATCATGTAGGTATCCCACTTAAGATGTGCCTTATCACAGAGTTTTCACCTTTGTTTTCTCCTAAAAGGTTTATAGTGTAGCATCTCACCTTTAGGCACAACCTGTTTTGTGTAGAATTTTGTGTATAATGTATGAGGTTTATATCAAACTGTGTTTTTCTGCATGTAGCTGGCCAGTTATTCAGGAGCTGTTTGTAGACAGTTTGTCTTTTCTCCACTAAATTGACTTTACACCTTTGTTGAAAATCAGTTGCTCCTATTTGTTGTGTGTCTATTTTTAGATTTCTATTATGTTCCATACCTGTATCTATCCCTTCTTCAATACCATGCTGTCTTGTGAGTTTTTAAATAAGTCTTAAAATAGGCAGTATTTTGTTTAATCTTTAATCCAATTTTCTGCTGATGGGCGGGGCTGTGTTCCCTCCCTGAGGCCAAACTATGGTGGAGGTAATGAAAGATAACAGCTACCTCCTTCAAAAGGTCCCATGAATGCACTACTGCACTCAGTCTCCCCATCAACAGAAAACTGGATTAAAGATTTACTGAGCATGGCCCTTTTCATACTGTTCATACTGTTCAGCATGAACAAAGCTAGTGGAGGTGATGGAATTCCAGTTGAGCTGTTTCAAATCCTGAAAGATGATGCTGTGAAAGTGCTGCACTCAATCTGCCAGCAAATTTGGAAAACTCAGCAGTGGCCACAGGACTGGAAAAGGTCAGTTTTCATTCCAATTCCAAAGAAAGGCAATGCAAAAGAATGTTCAAACTACCGCACAATTGCACTCATCTCACATGCTAGTAAAGTAATGCTCAAAATCCTCCAAGCCAGGCTTCAGCAATACGTGAACCGTGAACTCCCTGATGTTCAAGCTGGCTTTAGAAAAGGCAGAGGAACCAGAGATCAAATTGCCAACATCCGCTGGATCATGGAAAAAGCAAGAGAGTTCCAGAAAAACATCTACTTCTGCTTTATCGACTATGCCAAAGCCTTTGACTGTGTGGATCACAATAAACTGTGGAAAATTCTGAAAGAGATGGGAATACCAGACCACCTAACCTGCCTCTTGAGAAATCTGTATGCAGGTCAGGAAGCAACAGTTAGGACTGGACATGGAACAACAGACTGGTTCCAAATAGGAAAAGGAGTGCGTCAAGGCTGTATATTGTCACCATGTGAAGGAGATCAGCCCTGGGATTTCTTTGGAAGGAATGATGCTAAAGCTGAAACTCCAGTACTTTGGCCACCTCATGCGAAGAGTTGACTCATTGGAAAAGACTCTGATGCTGGGAGAGATTGGGGGCAGGAGGAGAAGGGGACAACCGAGGATGAGATGGCTGGATGGCATCACGGACTCGAGGGACATGAGTCTGAGTGAATTCTGGGAGATGGTGATGAACAGGGAGGCCTGGTGTACTGCGATTCATGGGGTCGCAGAGTCGGGCACGACTGAGCGACTGAACTGAACTGAACTGAGCATGGCCCTTCCCATCACAACAAGACCCAGTTTCCCCCTCAGTCAGTCTCTCCCATCAGGAACCTTCCATAAGCCTCTTATCCTTCTCCCTCAGAGGGCAGATTAACCAATCTATTAAAACTATTAAAACTAACCAAGCCTCGTCTAACTCAAGGAAGCAATGAAAACACCATGTAGGGCCACTCAAAATGCACAGGACATGGTGAAGAATTCTGACAAAACGTGGTCCAAGGAGAAGAGAATGACAAACTCACTTCAGTATTCTTGCCTTGAGAACCCCATGAACAGTATGAAAATGCAAAAAGATAGGACACTGAATGATGAACTCCCGAAGTCTGTAGGTGCTCAACATGCTACTAGAAATCAGTGGAGAAATAACTCGAGAAGGAATGAAGAGACAGAGCCAAAGCAAAAACAACACCCAATTGTGGATGACTCATGATGGAAATAAAGTCCAATGCTATAAAGAGCAATATTGCATAGGAATCTGGAATGTTAGGTCCAGGAAATTGGAAGTGGTCAAACAGGAGATGGCAAGAGTGAACATCGACATTTTAGGAGTTAGTGAACTGAAATGGACTGTAATGGGTGAATTTAACTCAGATAACCATTATATCTACTACTGTGGGCAAGAATCCCTTAGAAGAAATGGAGTGGCTATCATAGTCAACAAAAGAGTCCAAAATGCAGTACTTGGATACAGTCTCAAAAACAACAGAATGATCTCTGTTCGTTTCAAAGGCAAACCATTCAATATCACACTAATCCAAATCTATGCCCTGACCAGTAACACTGAAGTTGAACGGTTCTATGAAGACCTACAAGACCTTCTAGAACTAACACCCAAAAAAGATGTCCTTTTCATTATAGGGGACTGGAATACAAAAGTAGGAAGTCAAGAGCTACCTGGAGTAATAGGCAAATTTGGCCTTGGAGTACAGAATGAAGCAGGTCAAAAGCTAGCAGAGTTTTACCAAGAGAATGCACTTGTCATAGCAAACACCTTCGAACAACACAAGAGAAGACTACACATGGACATTACCAGATGGTCAACACTGAAATCAGATTGATTATATTCTTTGCAACTAAAGATGGACAAGCTCTATACAGTCAGGAAAAACAAGACCAGGAGCTGACTGTGGCTCAGACCATGAGCTCCTTATTGCCAAATTCAGACTGAAATTGAAGAAAGTAGGGAAAACCACTAGACCATTCAGGAATGACCTAAAGCAAATCCCTTACAGTTATACAGTGGAAGTGACAAATAGTTTCAAGGGATTAGTTCTGATAGAGTGACTGAAGAACTATGGAAAGAGGTTTATGACATTGTACAGGAGGCAGTGATCAAGACCATCCCCAAGAAAAAGAAATGCGAAAGGCAAAATGGTTGTCTGATGAGGCCTTACAAATACCTGAGAAAAGAAGAGAAGCTAAAGACAAGGTAGAAAAGGAAAGATATACCCATTGGAATACAGAGTTCCAAAGAATAGCAGGGAGAGATAAGAAAGCCTTCTTCAATGATTAATGCAAAGAAATAGAGGAATACAACAGACTGGGAAAGACTAGAGATCTCTTAGAGATACCAAGGGAATGTTTCATGCAAAGATGGGCTCAATAAAGGACAGAAATGGTACAGATCTAACAGAAGCAGAAGATATTAAGAAGAGATGGCAAGAATACACAGAAGAACTATACAAAAAAAGATCTTCATGACCCAGATAACCATGATGGTGTGATCACTCACCTGGAGCCAGACATCATGGAATGCGAAGTCAAGTAGGCCTTAGGAAACATCATTGCGAACAAAGCTAGTGGAAGTGATGGAATTCCAGTTGACCTATTTCAAATCCTAAAAGATTTTGCTGTGAAAGTGCTGCACTCAGAATGCCAGAAAATTTGGAAAACTCAGCAGTGGCCATGGGACTGGAAGAGGTCTGTTTTCATTCCAATCCCAAAGAAAGGCAATACCAAAGAATGCTCAAACTACTGCACAGTTGCACTCATCTCACATGCTAGCAAAGTAAATGCTCAAAATTCTCCAAGCCAGGCATCAACAGTATGTGTGAACCAAGAACTTCCATATGTTCAAGCTGGATTTAGAAAAGGCAGAGGAACCAGAGATCAAATTGCTAACATCCGTTGGATCATTGGAAAACCAAGAGAATTCCAGAAAGATATCTATTTTTGCTCTATTGACCATGCCAAAGCATTTGACTGGTGGATCACAGCAAACTGTGGAAAATTGTGAAAGAGCCAGAATACCAGGCCACCTGACCTGCCTCCTGAAAAATCTGTATGCAGGTCAGGAAGCAACAGTTAGAACTAGACCTGGAGCAACAAACTGGTCCCAAAGTGGGAAAGGAGTACATCAAGGCTATATATTGTCACCCTGCTTATTTAACTTATTTGCAGAGTACATCATGAGAATTGCTGGGCTGGATGAAGCACAAGCTGGAATCAAGATTTCTGGGAAAAATATCAATAACCTCAGATATGCAGATGACACCACCCTTATGGCAGAGAGAAGTGAAAGAGGAGAGTGAAAAAGTTGGCTTAAAACTCAACATTCAGAAAACTAAGATTATGGCATCCAGTTCTATCACTTCATGGTAAATAAGGAAACAATGGAAAGAATGACAGACTTTATTTTGGGGGCTCCGAAATCACTGTAGATGGTGACTGCAACCATGAAATTAGAAGACACTTGTTCCTTGGAAGAAAAGCTATGACAAACCTAAACAACATATTAAAAAACAAAGCATATTACTTTGCCAACAAAGGTCTGTCTAGTCAAGGCTATGTTTTTTCCAGTAGTCATGTATGGATGTGAGAGTTGGACTATAAAGAAAACTGAGCACTGAAGAATTGATGCTTTTGAACTGTGGTGTTGGAGAAGACTCTTGAGAGTCCCTTGGACTGCAAGGAGATCCAACCAGTCCATTCTGAAGGAGATTAGCCCTGGGTGTTCATTGGAAGGACTGATGTTGAAGCTGAAACTCCAATACTCTGGCCACCTCATGCAAAGAGTTGACTCACTGGAAAAGACCCTGATGCTGGGAAAGATTGAAGGCAGGAGGAGATGGGGAAGAAATGGTTGGATGGCATCACCGAATCTATGGACTTGAGTTTGAGTAAGTTCCGGGAGTTGATGACGGATAGGGAAGCCTGATGTGCTGCAGTCCATGGGGTCACAAAGAGTTGGACACGTCTGAGCAATTGAACTGAACTTATTTTGTTTAATTTCCAAGTGTTTGGAGTTTTCCTATTGGCTTTCTGTTACTGATTTCTATTTTACACCTATTCTGTTGATTTCTATCCATTCTTGTCATAGAATATACTTTTTTTCAGGTTTTTTTAAGTATTTTTTTATTGACAGATAATTGCTTTACAGAATTTTGCTGTTTTCTGTCAAACCTCAACATGAATCAGCCATAAGTATACATATATCCCCTCCCTTTTGAGCGTTCCTCCTATCTCTCTCCCCTCTAGGTTGATACAGAGCCCCTGTTTGAGTTTCCTGAGACATACAGTAAATTCCTGTTGGCTATCTATTTTACATATTGTAATGTACGTTTCCATTTACTCTTTGCATACATCTCACCCTCTCCTCCCCTCTCCCCATGTCCATAAGTCTATCCTGTACATCTGTTTCTCCATTGTTACCCTGTAAATAAATTCTTCAGAACCATTTTTCTAGATTCCATATATATGCATTAGAATATTGGAGAAGGAAATGGCAACCCACTCCAGTGTTCTTGCCTGGAGAATCCCAGGGACGGGGAAGCCTGGTAGGCTGCCGTCTATGGGGTCGCACAGAGTCGGACACGACTGAGGTGACTTAGCAGCAGCAGCAACAGCATTAGAATATGATATTTATCTTTCTCTTTCTGACTCACTTCACTCTGTATAATAGGTTCTAGGTTTATCCACCTCATTAGAACTGATTCAAATGTATTCTTTTTAATGGCTGAGTAATACTCCATTGTGTGTATGTACCACAGCTTTCTTATTTTAATGACCCAGGCTATGGTCTTTCTTGGTGAATGTTCATATGCACATGGAAACAATGTATGTTCTGTAATGTTGTTGGCTGGTGAATCAATTAGCTCCTGTTGAGAGATGGTACTTCGTCTATAAGAATTGGAAAACTGCCTTATGCCTCAAATCCAGCCTGCTACCTGTTTTTATGGTATTGTATTTGAACACAGCCTTCTCTGTGTTTTTATATACAGTCTTAGGCTATGTTCATGCTATAATGGCAGTGTTGAGTAGTTGTCACAGAGACTGAATGACCTGAAAAGCCTGAAATAATTTATCGTGTCCCCAAATAGTCACTCCATATATTTTATTATTTTTTTAATATAAATTTATTTATTTTAATTGGAGGTTAATTACTTTACAATATTGTATTGGTTTTGCCATACAGTAGCATGAATCCGCCACAGGTATACACGTGTTCCCCATCCTGAACCCCCCTCCCCCCCATCCCTCTGGGTCGTCTCAGTGCACCAGCCCCAAGCCAGGTTCAATGCACTCCATATATTTTGATTTCTGTTTGCATGGCACACTTTGTTTGATCTTTCAGTTTTTAATCTACCTGTAGCATTACATTTGAAATGAAGCATTGTAATGTAATGTAATGTAATGTGACATTACATTTGGACAATAGGTCATGTTTTCGTATATCAGACAATTCCTTTTAACTGGTATGCTTAGATCATTTATATTTATTCTAATTATCAATATAGTTGGATACAAGTCTACTATTTTATCTTTTGTTTTATTAATCTGTTTTTTATTTTTCCATTCCTTTTTTTACCTTCTTTTGAGCTATTTGGACATTTTTTTAGTATTCCATTTTAATTTATCATATGTTTCGACAATACTTAACCTTTTTAGTGTATTTACTAGGCTTATACTATGCATATTGGAGAAGGAAATGGCAACCCACTCCAGTGTTCTTGCCTGGAGAATCCCAGGGACAGGGGAGCCTGGTAGGGCTGCCGTCTGTGGGGTCGCACAGAGTCAGACATGACTGAAGTGACTTAGCAGTAGTAGCAGCAGCATACTATGCATACGTAAGTTGTCAATCTACTTCATTCCAATCAGTGGAATGAAGAAATCTTATCACTCCATGTTTCCCTCAACTCTCCCTGCTAATGTTGTAGGTATCTTATATATTACAGTTGCATATATTGAAATCCTCATCAGATGATATATACTTTTTCCTTTCAATCTAAAAGCATATTTTAAAGAGGAAAAGAATGGTCTGTTTTACTTACTTAAGTTAGATTATATTTACTTCAATTAAATTATATTTACAATTTTTTCTGCTCTTCTTACATTTCCATTGTTTCAAGTTTCCTTGTGGCACAATTCCCCTTTGCTAGGGGGAACTTCTATTTTTTTAAATTTTGTATTGGGGTACAGCTGATTAATAAACAATGTGATAGTTTCAGGTGAACAGCAAAGGGACTCAGCCGTAGATACACACACATCCCTTCTCCCCAAATGCCCCTCCCATCCAAGCTGTAGCATAACATTTCCCAAAGTTCCATGTGCTATACAATAAGTCCTTGTTGGTTATCCATTTTAAATACAGCAGTGTGTTCAAGCCCATGCCAAACTCCCTAACTTTATCTGTTTTTTAGAGTAGGTCCACTGATGGCAGATCCTCCTGCTTTTCTTCATCTGAGAATGTCTTATTTCACCACGGTACCTAGTGAGAAATCAGCGGTCATTTGAATCATAGCTAATGAATCATTATCTGGCTGCTTTCCAGTGTTTTTCTTTAGTTTTAGGCAGCTTCATTATGATATGTTTGGGCATGGATTTCTTTAGATTTATACTCTGGTATTTGCTAAGCTTCTTGAATCTTTGGGGCTATGTCTCTCACCTGATTTATTAAGTTTTCAGCCATTATTTCATCAAACACTTTTTCCACATTGCACTTTCTCCTGTTCTTCTCAAAGACTGATGACATGTCTTTTAATATTTTCTCTAGGGTCCCACAGGCACTCTCCAGTTTTTAATTTTTTTCTCTCGTTCAAATTGGATAATTTCTCTTGTCTTTGAGGTCACTGACTTTTGCTTCTGTTGTTTCTATTCTGCCATTGAGCTCCCTTAGTGGGTTTTTTTTTAATAAACTTTTTATATAGGATGGTTTTAAATTTACCAAAAGAATTGTGAAGATAGTACTGTTTCACCTACACCTAATTTTGCCTATTATTAACATCTTTGCAATTTACAAATGGATATTGGTATACAGTTGCTACTAAAGTCTGTGCTATATTCAGATTGTCTTAATCTTCATCTTATTGTCCTTTTATTTTCCAGAATATCATTCAGGACCCACATTACATTTAGTTGTCATGTCTCCTCAGGTTCTTACTGGCTACAACAGTTTCTCAGGCTTTCTTTTGGATGACCTTGACAGTTTTGAGGATAGATACAGTTAGATGTTTTGTAGAATGTCTTATATGGGAAATTGTCTGATGTCTCTCTCTTGATTAAAGTTATGCGCTTTGGGGAAGAAGACCACAGACAAAAGGTCATTTTCATCATTTCATCACATCATGTCAAGAGCATATTCTATCAACGTGGCATATTACTGTGGATGTTAATTTTGTCTGGTTTTTTTCCACCATAAGCTAATTCTTTTCACCCATTTCAGACTGTCCTCTTTGAAAGAAAGTCATTGTGCATAGCTCACACTTACAGAATGTGAGGTTATAATACCCCTCCTTGAGCACAGAGAAATTACATAAATTATTTGTGTAGTCCAATGATGGATACATAAGTGGAATCCAGTGAGCTTTACATTTTGATTAATATGTTCTGGGGGTTCTGAAATTTGTATTTAATTATTCTTTATATTTTATGTTTTTTGCTGAGACTTTCTATTCATTTCTAGAATTATTTCTTACTTCTTGGAATACTTTTTAATGACTGTTTCACAGTCTCTTTCAGATAATTCCAGTATATATGTCATCTTGGCATTGACTTCGGTAGATTTTCTTTTTCCGCAGCACTGAGAATTTCCTAGCTCTTTATCTGCTGATAAATTTGGAGTTGCATTGTGGGTATTTTAAATGGCACTCTGAAAGTGAAAGTGACAGTCGCTCAGTCATGTCCAACTCTTTGCAACCCCATGGACTATACAGTCCATGGAATTCTCCAGGCCAGAATACTGGAGTGGGTAGCCTTTCCCTTCTCCAGGGGATCTTCCCAACCCAGTAATTAAACCAGGGTCTCCTGCATTGCAGGCAGATTCTTTACTAGCTGAGCCACAAGTGAAGCCCAAGAATACTGGCGTGGGTAGCCTATCCCTTCTCCAGGGGATCTTCCTAACCCAGGAATTGAACAGGGATCTCCTGCATTGCAAGCGGATTCTTTACCAACTGAGCTATCAGGGAAGCCCCAGATGGCCCTCTGGTCACTTTAAATTCTATGGAGAATGTGTATTTTTTTAAGGCAGGTTATCAGTCCTCTTGGGTGCAGGCTGCAGGCTCCCAACAGCCTCGCGGTGTGGGGTTCAGTGTCACTTTTGTTTAGCCTTTGCCAAGCTGTTAGAATCTGTCTCATATTTTTGCCCAGCTCCTCACTCCTAACAATGTTCCACTACTTTCTGATTCTCTGGGACTCCCTCTGGCTGAAAGGTGAGTGTTTGAGTTGCCTTGATCTGCTCTGTGTCTCAGCACTGACTTATGGGGCCAAGGTGGTGGCCGGACAGACAGAAGGAGGGCAGCGGCCGCCTTGCCGTCCAGGCTGCAGCTGGTCTGAGAGGAGGGGCGCCTCTCTCGGAGTCCCCGGCGACAGGCGGCCCTGCCACCGTGGCTGTTCTTGCTGCTGCCCTGGAGCAGAGTCGCCTGGCACTGGGTTCAAGAGAATCAAGGAAAATAAATAAAAATGGGGTTTCCTCCCTCTGCCCTGACCATGGAAAGTTCTCTTTTCTGGTTTTCAAGCCAGAAGTAGAGGTCTTCTCCTCACACTGGAGCTTTCTTGTCCTGCTTCCAGCTTCTGTCCAGACGTCTGCGTGCTTAGAGTACCGGTCTCCTTCCCTAGCCTGACTGCTGCCATTTACTCTGAGTCCTCAGCACCGCTCGGTGACTCTGTCCAGGTGCCACCGCAGGCTTCCAGGGTGGGGGCAGGATCCGTTCATTCCGTCCTGCCTTGCCAGGGCTTTGTGCTAGGACCTGAGCGTCCGTAGCAGTTCTGCAGTGGGGTCCCGCCTTCTCCGTAAAGTCTCCCCGAGATGTGTATAAGAGACAGGTAATGAACATTGGGGTACATGTGTCTCTTTCAGATAGGCAGGATCCGTTCATTCCGTCCTGCCTTGCCAGGGCTTTGTGCTAGGACCTGAGCGTCCGTAGCAGTTCTGCAGTGGGGTCCCGCCTTCTCCGTAAAGTCTCCCCGGGCACCACCGCCCCCAGCCCCACCCTAGAGCAAGGCTCCCCCCTCCCCGTATCCGGCACACTGCGCATTCTGCTCAGTGACTTGCTGTGGTCGTGGGGTTATGTGTGTGTCCTGCTTCTTGGCCCATCACCCAAAGTCAACGGCTGCATCTTTTCAGGCTTCTGTTCTCCATCTCACCCACTTTTCTCAATATAAAACGTGCTCACTAAGTGCTTTTGGAAACACCTGATTCCCACAGTGCCATGTAGGAAGCTGCTCACTAACCTGGGGCTCTCTGTCCATGGAGGACCAGGAACCAGTGGAGTTCCTGGGGTGTATTCATAGAAACACTTGTCCCTCCCATGCCTGTGTGCCCTGACCCTGCAGTCTCCCCAGGAACTTTCCCTGTCCTTTCTGGGACTCAGATACAGCTTTGGAAGGGTACTGCCAATTCAAAGCCTCAGAAATTAGGCTTTTTTTTTCCTGGTCAACTGGAGAGCTTAAAGAGACTCTGATTACACTTCTTTTGAAGCTAATCACAGCAGAAGCTCTTCTTGGTAGCTCTAGGAAACAAGAAGTTCTGAATAAGGGCCTCTGAGGACCGTGGGGAAGTGCCTGGAAAGCTCCCATGGTCTGACCAGCCAGCAGTTCCACCAGTCTGGCCTGGCCTCCCAAAGTGAAGATGCCCTGTGCTAAGCTCTATGTGGTATAATGGAATCAAGCAGAATCTTAATAGGAACCCTAAACCCACCCAGACTCTTTCATGCTGAAAGTTGACCACTTCCCCTGACTTCCCAGGTGCAGGAGGGTGCCCTTCTGGGCCAGGACTGCAGCCTAGGCCCGGCAGAGTCTCAGATGTGTCGCTGTGGTGATGTGGATGAGTGACCCATGCATTCCGCTTCTGTCCACTTCAGGAGGCGTGCGAGGCCCTGCTGGACCAGTGCCTGCGCTACGTGCAGTCCTGCAGCCCCCAGAAGACCGCTGGCAGCCTCAGCGTGGGCTTTGCCCCGCTCTGTCCACCCTCCGAAGCCACCGCCTCTGGCCCCAGCCTCGTGATCGATGGGAGAAGTCTGGCCTATGCCCTCCAGAAGAACCTGGAGGACAAATTCCTCTTCCTCGCTAAGCAGTGCCGGTCTGTCCTTTGCTGTCGCTCAACCCCCCTGCAGAAGAGCATGGTGGTGAAACTGGTCAGGAGCAAGCTCAAGGCCATGACCCTGGCCATAGGCAAGTATCCAGGCCGGACAGTCTCCTCCTGTGCAGCTGCCTCCTCTTGAAGCATCTTGAATTTCCTACCCCTTCCATACTATACTCTAGGGTGGGAAAACGCTTTCTTGCTCTTTTTCCTATTTATAAAATCACACTCAGTGCAATAAAATTGGCAGTCTGTTCCAAATATAAAGCTTGGATTTGAAAGCCACAAAATACACTAGCAACAGATATAGCTACATATTATGAAGTCAGGAATTCAGTGTCAAATTAAAAAGTTAGAACTTCTTACTGTCTCCGGGGAGACAGGAGAGTCCTGTCCTGCGGCTTTGGCCTCAGCAGAGGCCTGCACTCTAAGCCTGACCCCAGGCCAACTTAGGAAGAAGGCTCTTTGTAGATGCTCCTGATGGTCGTGAGCCACCTGGGGTCCAACTTCATCACGCTTCGGGACCCAGAGACTCCATGGTGATCGGGATTCCCATCACTTCTTGTCTGCTGAACTTTGCTTCAAGTGTTAGTCACTCAGTTGTGTCCGACTCTTTGTGACCACATGGACTGTAGCCCGCCAGTGGACAGGCTTCTCTGTCCATGGGATTCTCCAGGCAAGCGTACTGGCGTGGGTTGTCATTTCCTTCTCCAGGGGATCTTCCCCACCCAGGCATCGAACCCAGGTCTCCTGCATTGGCAGGCTGATTCTTTACCATCTGAGCCACCTGGGAGATGATTTTGTTTCAAGACCAGCATCTAATTTTAAAACATTCCTCCTAAGCTCTGAAGAGTTGCTGAGTTTTCCATCAGTTTCTTAAGGACTGTGTGTCTGATGGTGGCTTTTCCTTGCAGACTGCTGGCCTGGCGAGCCTCCTGGGCTCCTCTCCAGTCTGCACCCGCACCCACCTGTCTCCGCATCCACTCTGATTAAAGCCCAATCTCCAGGGAGGTTCAGGGACATGGCAGCCCCACCTGCTGGGGAGAGCTGGGAGAGACTGCAGGTAGCCTAGGAAAAGGGGTGGTCCCCAGGATTCCCCGATATCATATAGTTTGGTCTTCCTGCATATAGAATGCACACCTAAGTGAGAGCTTGCTCTGAAATAAAGCTTCCTCACCAATCAATAATAATTACCATATTTTCTACAGGAAGTCTGTGGTAGCACCCCCCTTGGTGATGTAGGAATTGCCACCCTGTCACCTCCTCAGGACAGTTGAGGCTGGTGATGGCCTTAGCATGGTTGTCATGGAGATGGACCTGCACATCCCCAGGGCATGGTAACTGCTGAGCGCGGGGTGAGTGTGTGTTCACCCACAGCCCCCTGGTTCCAGCTGAGATAAGACAGGCAGCTCTTCTAGGATGGCCCCTCTTCGGGGAGGCTGTCTCAGGACCACCTTTGCCCTTATGTGCCCAGACAAGCCTTTAGGTCTCAATGAGCAGGTGTTGGAGGCAGAAGCTGAGGAGTTTGAGTCCGGGTCTGCACCCTCACCGGTTACTTTACTCCTCTGTGCTCCAGCCTCAGCCGTAACAGGAGGTCAGCGTCCCCCAGTGGGCCAGGAGACCCTGAACATGATACAGCACATTCTCACTGCCTGGTAGGGCCCGGCTCACTCAGCCACCGCATCACTGGTGTGTGGCATTCAGTTAGGAAACTGGGGAAAGAAAAAGACTGGTTAGAAAAAAAAAAAAAATCTCAAAAGGGAAAGGAAAGGTAAAGACCCATCAACTTTTAGCTCATTTCTTTCTATGAGTTAAGGCATGAATGTGACCTAGACCTGGGCATCTAGCAGTTAATAATCCCGAGAGCATCATTGCCCACACATCTCATTTTGAATGGGACATTCTGGGAAGAGCTGTAGAGGTTATTGCTTCACAGAGTATCAGTTGGACAAATACTGATTTATTCTCCAGGTTGGGCCCTCTGCAGTAAAGAAGAGAGGAATCACAGAGGAAAGAAATCCATCTGAGTCACTCTGACTTTATATACCTATACTTCTTACGTGTTTGAAATGGGGGAGGTATTCTGTGATGTGGGCCCTCCTGCCGCCCTGTTCGAAGAACAGTCACTGAATGATAATGACTTTAAGTCTCCGGTTGTCTTTCCCCAAAGATATTGAGAGCTCTGACCCTGTGCTCCTACACACTTTCTATCAGCAATTTGACTAAATACATAGATGGTCTCCAGAATTACATGCTTAGAGAGCCCAAGGGTGGGCACAGTAACTAACAAGCTAGCCAGACTTGAGTGTGCAAACAGAGTTCCACAGTTTGCTGGGCAGAATTTAAGAAAACCACTCACAGGAGTATGAGTGGAAGTAGCCTTGACTGCTGTGTGACAAAACCTAGAGTGGGT
Organism: Cephalophus harveyi; assembly: GCA_006410635.1. NCBI lineage: Eukaryota > Metazoa > Chordata > Mammalia > Artiodactyla > Bovidae > Cephalophus > Cephalophus harveyi. Next base: position 70,573 of record SJYT01009369.1, read on the forward strand.
CAGGAAGTAACATTGAAGGTGGTGATCCTATTCTGTGCTCGATGCCCCGTGAAGGACTCTACTGGTGTCTGAGCCAGTACCTTGGAACGTGTCCTAACTGGAAAGGGGCGCTGGCCGCTGCTTTCTCAGATTCTTCCTGATTTGGCTGGTGGGTCCAAGCCTCCCACCAGGTTTGTTCTAACTGCATAACCCGGCTCCCCTGGGGCAGGGGCTGCACTGCCTCTTCCTCACTCCTCCCTAGGACCCTCCACAGTTCCCGGCTCACACCAGAGTCCTGGGAAGATCCACCAGGCCTGTTTAATCATGTACATCTCAGCTCATGATTCTCCCTGTCTGTGCTGTTCTAGGAGACGGAGCCAATGACGTCAGCATGATCCAGGTGGCGGACGTGGGCGTGGGAATCTCAGGCCAGGAAGGCATGCAGGTAAGGACAGGGGGCTGTCCTGGGCAACCAAAGGGCTCCCACTGTGAGCCGCGCTGGGCTCCCCGTGAGCCGTCCTGCAGAGCTGAAGGCTTGGGTCTTGATACAGCTGGTGCTTGCCTGCTGCTAATCCGGCAGTAGATCAGGCGGCTCTTCGTGTTAGTGAAGCCATGCAGTGAATGTGCCTGTAAGTCTGTTTCTGTGGAAAGGTGACCTGGAGTGGGTCGTCTCTGCAAGGCATTTCTTATTACTCCTTATAACATCTTATAACATCAGTGATACCGTGGGCTTTGCTATAGGACTGTTGTGTCTTGGTGTCACCATGAAGATGGAGGAAAGCCGTCCTCACTCGTGTGAAAATTCATCTCTGTGTTGTTCATTTGCCACTGTGTTGGTTCTCCGCACGTGACCAGATGATGAATAAATAGGTTCATTATAAATGTACTTCTTTGGGATGTAGCAGTTCTACATTTGATTAAGGTTGAATCACAGTATTTTTAACTTGGTGGAGACTTTTGGGAACAGTCTATTCAGTTGTCTTCTTTTAAAAATCAAGATGTTGTTCACTCTCTGGTCATCGGTTGTTCATTGATGTGTTCACCGTGTAACTAGCTTTTGAGCACACATATGTGCCATGCTTGTGCAGGTTCATTGATTTCTCACTTGACACTGAAATCACAGTTTGATGGAAAGTTCTGAGCCAGAAGCACAGTTGCTGCATCCCGGGCTCATCCTCAGCACATAACTCTCCTCCTGTGCCTCGTCTGACCTGGGTTATGTTACTGTACATGTTTTCTTCCTCCATAAAACGGAAAATGGAACTCTGACTCAACATCAGCCCTTCAGTGTTTAGGACATTGAAGACAGGGACCACATGTGACGGTATCTGTCTCCAAGTCTGCGTCTGGAAACCAGAGGGTCTTAATACGTGATTTTTGAGAGGATGAATTGTGGAATAAACGAAGGAAGAAAAGATGCACAAAACCCTTAAGGCATGTTTACAGGAAGAGGGGTAAAGATACCGTTTGCTTTCAGATCCTTACTTTTGGGTTCAGAAAGCAGACATTCTAAGGCTTCATTCTTTTCTGTCATGTGTAGTGATGTTACTCTGTTTCACAAATGGGACAGTATCATCACCTGCTCTTTTCTACGTGATATTTAAGGGAAGTCTGTAAAATTTGAAAAGCAGACTTAAATATTTGTGTGGAACAAACTTCAAAGATAAGCAAAAATGTATCTTTGATATTTCCATGGATTTTTTCCCAAAATAATGAAATATTCCCAAATAATGATGTATTCCAAGTTATTTTGGACACAGACGTTGTCATTAGGATGGCACTGTCTGGCCCAGTTAGTTTAATTATGTAGAATATGGTGCTCAGTGAGGTAAAGGCAAGCTTCCTCCCCCAGGCTCTTTCCTGTCTGCAGAGGAAGCCTGCCATCCATCCCACTGTCCTTTCAGGCCGTGTCCAGTGCCCTAGAGTGGGCATCCTGAGACTGGGCTGGTTGGTGGGCAGGGCATCCATGGGCCTGGCCTTGCTCATCACCCGTGGCTCTTGGGGAGAATGACCCAGAGGACATCTCGCAGGGTCCCTGAGGCATACCTACGGGGCAGCTTTGGTTCATCTTTGGGTTAGGATCCTAATATGATTTAGATGAATAAAACATCAGAGAGTGGGAAAAAAGCAGGGAAACTTCATACATCTCCATATTTTTTTTAGTTTGCTTAAAAAAAAAAAAAAAAGCATGGGGAAGAAAAAGCAAAAACTTTACAAATCCATCAATTACATATATTTGAAATCTTAAATATGTCCTCTAGAGCAGTATCCCTAAACTAGAGTGTGGTTGATATTGGATTTTTCTTAAATGCAAGCGTTCATCCTGGAGATAGTGGTAACAGCCAGTTCAGACTGGATTTCTGCATCCCCATTGCGCCTTGTGTTTGGGGGGAGTTAAGATGGACCTCAGACACAGTGAAGCAGCACCAACAACTGGCGCTCTCTCCCTCTCAAGGCAGTGATGGCCAGCGACTTCGCGGTGCCCAAGTTCCGATACCTCGAGAGGCTCTTGATCGTTCACGGACATTGGTGCTATTCCCGGCTTGCCAACATGGTGCTGTACTTCTTCTACAAAAACACAGTATGTATTTGATGCCCGTGTCAAGGATTTTTGATGTGAAATCCGTGAGATTCACAGGACTGTTAACTGAACGTGGTCTGTGGGCCATCCAACAGCGTCCCGTTGGTTCCACCCCACTTGGCTTCTGTGGATTTTTCCCAGGCCTGGTCTGCCCTTGCACCCTCAGTCTCAGAAGTCTTAACTCACTTGCTGCTCTGAGCATGGAAACAGGTGGATCCAAGGAGGAAGTCCACTTGCAGCTTTATAATAGGTAGAGTAACCGTGGGGCCCAGAGGTTTGCATGAAGTCCTCAGTCAGTGAGTGATCGAGGCTCCTTTCTGCCTCTAGCTGACTCCAGTTTCCAGGCCCGTTACCTCTCTGTCCCTGTCTCTCTCAGGAGCTGTCTCCTAGGATGCTCTGATCGGTGCTCTCTCAAAGCTCATGGGCTCATCTGATGAGTGGAAGTGGGGTTGCAGTCCTGGGTCAGCATGAGAGGACTCGGCTGGGCTGTGACCCTGATGATAAGCAGGCTGTTGAGATTGCCCACCGTCTTTGAGAAGCCTTTCCTCATGCCCTGGCTGCCATGAGTGTACATACGCCTGTGGCTGCATTGTTGCTTCTGTGTTCATTCATCAACCACAGGCGTCATCACGTTTTACCATAGTTTCCTATTCAGGAAACTTCCGCACTAGACACTGACACTCCTCTACAGCTCTGCTACGCTCTGCTACACACCTAGCCCGCTGCACCGTCTCAATAAATACATAAATAAAGTACTTTTGCTTATAAATCTAGGATTACAGAACCAGTCAATGAGGTAGTGAAATGGTAAAAATTTTATTGTGAGCTAAACTGATTTCATAGCAGTTTGTTTATTCAGATACAAATGGACTTTGATATAACAGTTATGACATTGAAGCTTTGGGCCCAGGTTTAATGAAGTAGAAATAAATGGCAAAAATCACGCCCACCCTGGGCTGGCAGGAGGGGGCTGCCACCCTCTGTGCTGGCAGGTAGACCCCCCTGGGGCCTGCTCATTCTGTACTTGACCTTTCAGTTAGGCTGTGTGCAGACCTGCTTGGCTCAGGACAGTTCTGTTTCTTCAGGGACTCTGATTCAGGGCCTTGGTCTATTTCCTGCTGGCCCTAATGTTTAATTCTTAGTTCCTTCACTACCATGTCCTTGGCAGACAGCTGTGTGGCAGCAATAGCCTCCAGGATGGACCACATGGCCATCTCATGTCTATACCTACTTGTGAGGTATAGACACTCTGCTCAGAACTTGCTGGATTGCTGCTTGTTCTTCTTGCCTCTGATAGGAGGCAAGGAAACAAAGTAAGTAAACTCTTGGGGTAGCTGACTCTTCAGAGCAGTCCCATAGATCTGCCCTGCTGGATCCATAGCTCCAAAGTCAAGAGCATGTCTAATTTTATAGGTTAGGTCCTGGAAATTAATTCAGATTGGGTTCTCCCTGGGACTCAGTCCGTGCAGGGCTGTGCTGCGCTGTCCCTGACCTCGTCAGATCCCCTTGCTACTGACTGCCTAGCATTGCCTCCCCAGCACTACCCCCTCCTTGCACAGAGTTGCAAACCGAGAGGCTCCCAGCTCTCGAAGGGGTAGGAGGTGCTTTGAGTAAAGGTGAGTGGGGCTGGGCAGGCTGGAATCCCAGCCCTGTTTCTCTGTCATTAGCTGTGCGATCTGGAGCAAGTTATTTGCCTCCTTTGGATTTTGTTTTCTTTATCTGAAAACAAAATAGAACGTAGGAACTGAACTCTGTTCTCTGTAATTCCTAACAAAAACTTCTCAGACTGAGGGGAAGGCATTCAATATTTCAGTGGCAGAAGAGACCCAGAGTGGCTACCGGAATGGACAGTGCCTCCTGTCTGCCACAGCGAATCTGCCCACGGGAAGTGGGCAGGGAAGGAGAAGGGGCCTCTTTTGATTCTGTGTCAGATGCAAGGCCTCTGTGAACAGGCACTTAATCTACTTGAGAAGTTCAGAAATAATCACTCTGCCTCCCAAACTGAGAAATTCATTTGTTTTCAGAATAAGTTCACCTGCCTTCCAGTAAGGAGTAGAGAAGGAAAGTTTCCATAGCAACAGTGGTTTGAGAAGGCTTTGGGTAGTACATTAAAAAAAAAAAAACCTCAATTATCTAAGTACTTTTTCTCCTCTTTGATTCCACGTGCTTACTGATGAGTCACTAGGCTGCACCTGAGGAGACAGAAGAGCCATAAGCAGGTGTGGGTGTGAAAAAGGGAAGAAGGTTAGTGAAGAAGCCAAGTTTGTCAATTTTCAGGGTGGAGAGGAAGAGTTTCATTAGAGCAAAGACTGAAACAAGGTTTGGAAGATCTGGGTCACCAGCGGTGTTAACAGTGTAGACTGTCTTTTTTTCCTGATCATTGGAACAAGCCGTTTTTTAGGTCAAGAAACGTCTCTGAGCTCTAGCTCAAGGAGGTTAAGTGACTGCCTCAAGGTCAGGAATGTGCACAACAACAGCTCCAGAACCCACCCCAAGGCCACTGTCTGTGGTGTCCAGCAGAGAATTTTCTTCCTCCTTGGCTCCTCCAGGCCAAGACCCCCCAGTGGCTGATCAGGATGGGTTTGTTACTCATTCAGTGACCACTGTCCAGTCATTTGACCCCTTGGACCTTAGTTTCCTTTCCTCTAAATGGGGTGAGCCCGCCGGCCCTGCTTGAGCCTCAGATGAAGGAGATAGCTGTTCTGACAGTAACAACCACAGATGACACTGGTGAGCATCTCAGCAGGTAGGGAGCTCCTGTGAGTGCTTCAAAGTGCATCAGTCATGAATTCTCACCACAGCCCACAGCTGAGTGCCACTGATGTGCCCATGCCATGGACAAGGTCACTGGGGCAGAGAGTGGCTAAATTATCTGTGCCAGCTTGCATAGCTAGTAAGCGTTGGAATGCCTTACAGTCGCTAAGCTGCCAGCCCCTGCCCCACCGCGCCACCCCCCATATAGCATCAGGATGTTCAGTTCAGTTCAGTCGCGCAGTTGTATCTGACTCTTTGCGACCCCATGAATCGCAGCACGCCAGGCCTCCCTGTTCATCACCATCTCTCGGAGTTCACCCAGACTCATGTCCATCGAGTCAGTGATGCCATCCAGCCATCTCATCCTCGGTCGTCCCCTTCTCCTCCTGCCCCCAATCCCTCCCAGCATCAGAGTTTTTTCCAGTGAGTCAACTCTTCTCATGAGGTGGCCAAAGTACTGGAGTTTCAGTTTTAGCATCATTCCTTCCAAAGAAATCCCAGGGTTGATCTCCTTCAGAATGGACTGGTTGGATCTCCTTGCAGTCCAAGGGACTCTCAAGAGTCTTCTCCAACACCACAGTTCAAAAGCATCAACTCTTCGGCACTCAGCCTTCTTCACAGTCCAACTCTCACATCCATACATGACCACAGGAAAAACCATAGCCTTGACTAGACTGACCTTAGTCGATGTTCAGTGACCAAGTAATAGTGGGAAGAGGCTCACCCAGGTCCTCACACTGGGCATGGGAGGAGGTTCCTCCATCTCTCTAGACCTCGCTTTCCTGTTTGGGATAACCGTAGGGACCAGCAGGAATACCTGGTGGTATTAGCTCACCCGGACAGCAGAGTACCCGGCGGAGGCCAGGGCTCAGTCAAAGAGGCAATTACCACCCTGCTTGTGTGTGCGTCCTCCCCTCCACCGGAGTCAGTAACTGCACACTGTTCCTCATTAAAGAGAGGAAGGCAGCATCCAGGGTGTGGTCCCAGAGGAGCACAAGGAAAGAAGCCTGGCAGTGGGTGATGTACCCAGCTGGCTCTCTTGACATGAGCCACCCTAGACCCCGCCAAAGCATTATTTTGTTTTCTTATGATCTGTGGCCCTTTGGGAGAAGGCAATGGCACCCCACTCCAGTACTCTTGCCTGGAAAACCCCATGGATGGAGGAGCCTGGTAGGCTGCAGTCCATGGGGTCGCTAAGAGTCGGGCAGGACTTGAGCGACTTCACTTTCACTTTTCACTTTCATGCATTGGAGAAGGAAATGGCAACCCACTCCAGTATTCTTGCCTGGAGAATCCCAGGGATGGAGGAGCCTAGTGGGCTGCCGTCTATGGGGTCGCACAGAGTCGGACACGACTGAAGCGACTTAGCAGCAGCAGCAGCAGTGGCCCTTTGGCCACAAGACTGCATCCCTCCAAGGGCTGTTGGTGGGAATCCCCAGCTGCTGTTGCTGCCCTAAGGATGCTGGAGGGATGCAGGAGGGGAGGGAGAGACAGGGGACCAAGGTGAGAGCCATCTCTGGAGACAGTCTCTGCACACAGATTCAGTCTTCCCAGCCAGACTCTGCGAGCCTCTCGGCCGCCTGGGACAGGAGTCTGCGGCACGGTGGCCCATGGGGCAGCTCTTGGCCCCTGGGGCGGGAATCTGCGGGCAGCTGGGAATCGCCGTCCCACCCTTCCTTTGACCACAGATGTTCGTCGGCCTCCTGTTCTGGTTCCAGTTCTACTGTGGCTTCTCCGCGTCCGCCATGATTGACCAGTGGTACCTGATCTTCTTTAACCTGCTCTTCTCGTCGCTCCCCCAGCTCGTGACTGGGGTGCTGGACAAGGATGTGACGGCCGACGTGCTGCTCGCCGAGCCGCAGCTCTACCGGAGCGGCCAGAACATGGAGGTGAGCCCCGGCCTGCGCTGCCCTTTCCGTGGACACCCTGGGCAGACAGAGCAGGGCAGATACCGTATGAGATCGCTCAGATGTGGAATCCACTTCTTAAAAATGATACAAACGCAGTTGTTTACAAAACAGATTCACTGGTTTTGAAAACAAACTTTTGTTACCAAAGGAGAAATAAGGCATGGAGGGGTAAATTGGAAGCTTGGGACCTTAACATACACACACTACTATATATAAAACAGATCACCAGCAAGGGCCTACTGTGTAGTACAGGGAATTGTACTTGGTATTCTGTAATAACCTATGGGGGTGAAGAATCTGAAGAAGAATGTGTGTGTGTGTAGAAAACAGAATTACTTTGCTGTACACCTGAAACTAACACAACATTGTGCAACACTGTACAACTATATTCCAATAAAATTTTAAAAATAAAATCTCATAAAAAAGGACACTGGAAGAGTTAAAACTCTAGAATCTGACCAGTGGGAGGAAAACAATGAATTCTGTCTACTTGACTACAATGGATTTAAGTAGAAAAAGTTGATTGGTTGTGATGGTATCAGGGGTGTATGTATGGGCCCAAACTCATCAAAGTGTTTACATTAAAAGTATGTGTAGTTTCTGTATATCAATTTACCTAAAGCTTAAAAAAAGAGAGAAAGGAAAGACTTTTTTAAAACTATGCGTGCATGTGTGCTAAGTTGCTACAGTCGTTTCTGACTCTTTGCAACATTATGGACTATATAACCTGCAAAGGTCTACAGAATTCTGTCCCTGGATTCTCCAGGCAAAATACTGGAGTGGGCTGCCATGCCCTCTTCCAGGGGCTCTTCCCTCACCCAGGATCGAACCCACAGCTCTGTGTCTCCTGCACTGGCAGGCGGGTTCTTTACCACTAGAGCCAGCTGGGAAGCTCTTTTGAAAGTATACCAAGGTGAAAACTGTCTTTACACTAAGAGGTTCCAGGAGCCCAAGGAAAGCCCGTTTGGAATCCAAGTCAAGGATTGTGGGATGACTGTAGGAAGAGCAGGGATTTTTCTAAAACATCCCCAAAAGAAATGTGATTTCCTTTGAATAGGGATTAATGAGAAGATAAACCCATAGGGAAACCCTGGGAAAACCAAGTGAACACAAACAGATAATGTATTTACATTATCGATTGGCATGCTGACTCCCAGCTGTCCCTGCTGGTCAGTAAAGAAAGCCACATCAGTGCTTCTCTTGGGCTGATTGGAATTATACTTGTGCCCAGGGAATAGAGGCCCACATCTCCCACAGTGGTCTATAAATAATTCAGAACTGATTGACTGAAGCGCTGACTTCCCACCAGGCTTCTCAGGTGGTGCAGTGGTACAGAATCCACCTGCCAATGCAGGAAACGCAGGAGATAAGGGTTCAATCCCTGGGTGGAAAAGATCCCCTAGAGTAGGAACTGGCAACCCTCTCCAGTATTCTTGCCTGGAAAATTCCCTGGACAGAGGAGCCCGGAAATCTGTAGTTCGTGGAATGGCAAAGAGTCAGACCCAGCTGAACTACTGACTTCCCACGGGCAGCCTGGGACAGGGGCTACTGAGGGAAGGGTAGATGAGGGTCTCTGCTCATCATCTGGAGGCGCTCCAGCCAGGTCTCACCTCCTAGGTGAGTTTGTTCTGGGGACTAGCTGGAAGGGGCTGCCTTTCCTCAGTGCTCGGTAAATGCTCGTCTTGCCTGCTCTGAATGTCCTGTGGGCCAGTGCTTGCTCTTGCAGCTCAGAACTCAGCAGGGTCAGATACAGACGTGGGCACCCAGACAAGGAAGACTTGATTAGTCCATTTCAAAGTCATTTTTGTCTTTTCTATGCAGCTAATTGATTTTAACATTAGGAGACATCCGTGATTTAATGTTAAAATAACTAATTTTTAAGAAATATTCTATGGGGTCCACCAACAGAGGGAAGCAAAGCCCTGACAAAGTAGCAGGACTCAGGTTGGAGAGGCTGCCAGAATTTCATGCTCTAGTCCCTGGCTAGGGAAATTCCTCGTGGGATTTTAGAGTGCATTTCCTCTTTTTCCTGTCGTAACGGGCCTTGCAGACCCAGATGCTGTCAGTGACCAACTCAGCCTCAAGGGCCCTTGTGAAGCCTTTCCATAGTGTTTTTCCACCAGGCCCCAGCCCCTGGGACCTCCCTCTCCAAGGCCTGAGTTAGCAGGCCTGGGTGGAAAAGATCCCCTAGAGTAAGAACTGGCAACCCTCCCCAGTATTCTTCCCTGGAAAATTCCCTGGACAGAGGAGCCTGGAAATCTGTAGTTCGTGGGATGGCAAAGAGTCAGACACAGCTGAACTGCTGACTTCCCATGGGCAGCCTGGGACGGGGGCTTCTGTAGCAAGTGTCCCTGGGGTGCCTGGCTTGTGCCTTCATGGCCCCCAGGGGGGACTGGAAAACCGTGTGAAGAGATGAGGCCGTCCCTGTAACCCCTGTGCTTGTTCTTGTGTCTCAGGAATATCGGCCTCGCACGTTCTGGCTGAACATGGCCGATGCTGCCTTCCAGAGCCTCGTGTGCTTTTTCATTCCCTACCTGGTAAGTTGGCCCCTGGCCAGGCCTTTCCTGCCAGCTTCATCCGGGGACACGCAGGCAGATGACCCCGCTGTCTTTCAGGCCTACTACGACTCCGACACAGACATCTTCACCTGGGGCACCCCCATCACTGCCGTCGCCCTGTTCACGTTCCTCCTGCACCTGGGCATCGAGACCAAGACCTGGGTGAGAACCGTGGGACTGACCCAGAACGGGGCTGGCCTGTGAGCCCTCACTGACGTGCCCAGTCCATGAGCTTGAGCAGGGTTTTGCAAAGCCAGGCTCTCTGTGATGAGAACAAACCAAGTTTCCGGGCTGGCCACATGGACCCAAGCCTGAGTGGGGGGCAGCTCCAGCCCAAGCCCATGCCTGTCCTGGGCAGCGCTGGGCTCCTGTGCGCCCAAGCCCTCCACCCAGCTCGGCTTAACCCTCCTTCCCCTGGCCCCTAGCTTCCATCGCCCAGCCTGTGTTCACGCTGACCTACCTTGTTCCCACTATGCCCTCTGAGAACACTGCACCTGCTCTAGGAAGACCGGTGCACTTTTGTTGAAACAGAAGCCCTGTTTTTCTCTTTACCCCTCAGACCTGGCTCAACTGGACGGCTTGTGGCTTCAGTGTCGTTTTATTTTTCACCGTGGCTTTGATTTACAATGCTTCCTGCGCGACGTGCTACCCTCCCTCCAACCCCTACTGGACCATGCAGACGCTAATGGGCGACCCTGTGTTTTACTCCATTTGTCTGCTAGCGCCCGTGGCTGCTCTGCTGCCCAGGTAAAAGTGTCTGGGACAGTGGCCTTCAGGTCCCACATGGGCTCGGAAAACACTGTCTTTGCTGTGCTCCTGCACCATTTGAGTCTCAGAAGCTCAAAGGCTTCGTGGCAGCGGTAGCTGACTGTGTTCTGTATGTTCTTTCCAGGTTGTTTTTCAAAGCTCTGCAGGGGACCCTTTTCCCTACCCCACTGCAGCTGGGACGCCAGTTAGCCAAGCGATCCCCCGGGAAATTCAGGGCTCCCAAAGAGACCTCTGCTCGGGGGCACATCCCGGGAGAAGCAAGGACCAAGCCACCAGGACAGAGGAGCGTCAGTGTGGCGCAGTCCGTCTCCCGGGACTGCAGCTCACGGGTGTCTCGGGGCACGTGGCAGCCAGCCTGCTCCCCCGAGGCTGGCGGGGAGCCCAGTGCGGTGGACGTGGGCGTGCCACGGAGGGAGGGCACCCTGCCAGACAGGCTGGGCAGCCAGCCCTCGCAGTCCTCCTCGCCGGGGCTGGTGGCCGTGGAGGGCTGTCCAGGGGGTTCCAGGATGAAATCCACGAGCGCCAGCCGGCCAGCCCCTCTGCCGTCCGTCTTCAGCGTGCCCGGCCTCAGCTCCCTCAACTGGATGTCCTCGCTGTCCCTGGTCGGCGGGCTGGGCAGCCTCCTGCAGTTCTCCCGGAGCAGCCTGCCCATGGACAAGCGCGACGGCGACTTCCTGCCCGGCTCCACGCCGCCCGAACGGGACCTGTGTGGCTCGAGCGGGCAGACCACAGACTGCTTCTAGGACCCCCTTCCAAGAAGCACGGCTGGCAGTGCAGAGGGAAAACCTTGAAATGCTCTTTTTTTTTTGAAAGATGTTAATATTATTTATGTTTATTATTTGCACAGAGTTCTAGTGAGGTATATTTTATATATTTCTGAGGCTGACACAGGAAATGAAAGGTACCGAAAAAAGAAAGTTTATTTTTAAAAAATTTTAAGTAGAGTATCCTGAAAAGAAAAATAAGAGCTTTATCTTATATAAAAAGAAGAGCTTTATCTTATATAAAGAAGAGTGACACTTGAAAAGGTGTGTTTATATTTATTTTTTCATCTCATTTTATTAAAGAAAACGTGGTCTGTTTGGTTTGCTTCACTGTGTGTGACCTTTGCTTTCCCTGAGTATAAACATGTATAAGCACAGTGAACGCCGGTGGAGAGTGTGGATGGGGTGGAGGGAGGTGACGGGCACACGCACGGCTTTGGCGGAGATCCTCACTGTCTGTCTGTCAGTCCCACCACTAGGAGGGTTGGGTCTCTGCTTCACCAGGAAAGGGAAATTGAGAACTCTGGGAAAGCAGGCACACACAGAATTCATTCCAACATTCATTTCTATGCAGGCATTTGGTAAAGATCACCTGTAGGTATTATAATTCCTATGTAGGTTCTTGCCTGTTAAAATCATAATAAGCAATAAACAGCCTTCACTTTGCAAAGAGATTATGTCCGGTTGCCACTGTTGTGTGATGTTATTAATATGTTACCTAATGTTACTAAAGACCTGTTTATGTGCCCAATACACAGGCAGGCCAAACAAACCAAAATGTTGGAGTTCGGAGCAGAGAAATGTTTACTGCCAGACCAAGCAAAGAGATCGGGTGGCTTGTGCTCAAAAATACCGTGAACACCCCTAAGGATTTCCACAAAATTTTTTAAAGGCCACTTGAGGAAGGGGCATCCCAGGGTCTGTGATCAGCTGTGACAATTCCCTAATTGGTTGATGGTGATCAGTCCTTAGGTGCCAGAAAGTCTGGAGGCTCGTGGTTATCAAGCAGTTCATTTCTTCCATCTGGTGGTGGTTCCAGCATCTGAAAAACTCAGGAAATATGCGTCAGATACTATTATCTAGGTACTTCAGAGATCAGCTACAGCAGAGGATATGGGGAGGGGTCCGTCCCAGGAAGACCCCATAGGGTCCTGCTCTTTGCTGCACTAACAGAACATGTTCTGAGTACTCTGGGACACTTCTTCATGGCTGGTTCTTTTAGATTCCATGCAGCTGGGTGACACGCAGGCTGCACACTGGGACATTGACACGGGCTCTACCAGCACCAGGCATCACCACCTACGAGACGCTTCCTGCCAAGAGGCTGGGCTTTTTACCTTTTTGCCTTATGAGTCACTACTGCCATCTCTCTAAACAGAGAAAAAGGGAAGGAAGAGATGATAATTTGAGGCAGCTATGTAGTATTTCCTCTTCAGAACACTCTCTTTGGCTCTGCCAGCCACTGCGAGTTGCCTGCTTGCTCAGCCTGGGCTGTGAAGTGAGCAGGATGTGCTCCTGCTTAGGGCCCTGTGGAGCTTGTTCCCAGAGCAGCAGTGTGCGGAGGTTGGAGGATCTCAGGACTATGCAGTTTCTGAGCATAGCATGCCAGGTAGAATGGCAATTCTAGTGTATATGGCTCATTGCACGAGGCAGGAAACATGCTTCATGCCTCATCTGGTCAGATGGAAAGGAAGACGGCTCGTCTGCAAGGCCAGAGAAGTGGGCCCCGAGGCAACTGGACATGCATCTCAGACCTCAGGTTTCCCCTTCCTTCTGGTGCTCAGCTCTCTGGGGTCAGCGTGATCCCAAGGCTGGCTCTGTTCCTGGTGATGACATGGCTAGAACTATCCCAGGGCAAGTGCTCACATCATGCTCCAGAGGGGAGAGGGCGTCACTCTCCACATATTGAGCAAACGTTTTCTGGACCTCTCCCGGGTTGCAAGACGGCCTTAAGCCAGTTACTGGCAAATTGTGGGGAATGTCCTAATGGATTCCAGGCTGGAGCTAGGAGAGAGGTCAGCTTCCCTCCAACTACCAGGGCTGCATATGTGGATACTCAGTAATATCTGAGTCTGTTACAGGGGCAAGAGAGGAGAGGAAGGGGAGGGATTTCAATAGCCATCAATGCCCAGGACTGAAGGTGATCCCATTTCACCCATCCCCACCCCCATGCCTGAGATTACTTCATCTGTTTTTGGAGCAACACATATGAAAAGATTTTCCTTGGGAAGATGCACAACTCTACTGTTCCCTCAATTAAGGATTGTTAGTACAAAGTACAAGAAGAACTGAAGTGAAGTCACTTAGTCGTGTCCGACTCTTCGCGACCCCATGGACTGTAGCCTACCAGGCTCCTCCATCCATGGGATTTTCCAGGCAAGAATACTAGAGTGGGTTGCCATTTCCTTCTCCAGGGGATCTTCCTGACCCAAGGATCGAACCTGGGTCTCCCACATTGTAGGCAGACCCTTTACCATCTGAGCCACCAGTATCTGAGAGTTCAAACATCTCAACTTCTAGACTTTCCTGCCTCACAATTGCCTTCTTTCCAAAGACATCTTAACGTGACTTCTCTGGTGGCGCAGTGGATAAGAATCCATCTGTGATGCAGGGGACACGGGTTTGATCCATAGTCTGAGAAGATGCCACAAGCTGCAAAACAACTGAATGCATATACCACAACTGCCTGAAGCCTGTGTGCCCAGAGCCTGTGCTTCACCACAACAGCAGGCACCACAGTGAGAAGCCAGCACCCCCAAACAAAGAGTCACCCTGCTCGCCGCAACTAGAGGAAGCCCCCACAAAGCAGCAAAGAGCCAGCACAGCCAACAATAAAGACGTTTTACCTCCATGGATACTTCCTCCTGGGAAAGGAATGATCCAGAAAAACAGTTTGTGACTATGCCTATCAAGGCCATTTCAGAGAAAAAAACATCATAAAGGGCATTGGCTGTTAGCTGCCCAAAGGATAAGGAATGTTTCTAGAAGCTTACAATAATACATCGCAAGTAGCTAAGTTTGATCTCAAATAATCATCCTAGAGATGAACTCCATGATTATCTCCAAAGAGCCCTGGGAGGACTTCGCTGGTGGCCCAGTGGTCACGAATATGCCTACTAGTGCAGGAGACCTGGGTTCCATCCCTGATCGGGGGAGGTCCCACATGCTGCAGAGCAACCAAGCCCATGCCTCACAGCTACTGAGCCTGTGCTCTGGACCCCTTGTGCCACAACGACTGAGCCCATGGGCTGCAACTACCGAAGCCTGCGCGCCTCGAGCCTGTGCTCTGCAGAAAGGGAAGCCACCACAATGAGAAGCCTGTGCGCTCAACGGAGAGTAGCCCCAGTGGAGAAAATCCACTGGCAGAGCTGAAGACCCAGTGCAGCCAGAAATAAATAAATTAATAGAGTCCTAGGAAATACATGTCATGCCACCCAATCCTATTCACAAATCCAAAATAAGGAGGCTGCCTCTGCTCTTGGTGACAAAATGGCTGGGCCAAGTATTTGACATTGTCCTGTCGGACTCTGTGACCCCTTGAACTGTAGCCTGCCAGGCTCCTCCATCCATGGGATTCTCCAGGCAAGAATACTGGAGTTGCTATGCCCTCCTGTAGGGGATCCCCCCAACCCAGGGGTCAAACCCAGGTCTCCTGCACTGCAGGCAGATTCTTTACAGTCTGAGCCAAACCAACTTTAAGTTCTTGGAGATCAGATCTTATGTCATTCTCACCTTACACCCTCAACACTAGCACAGAACCTAATTCTTAGAATCCACTCAAGAAATGTTTGATGACTCCAAGTACTAACATTTATGCTAAAACACTAAAGGCATTCCTTGAAGGTGAAGTCGCTCAGTCGTGTCCGACTCTTTGCGACCCCATGGACTGTAACCTACTAGGCTTCTCCGTCCATGGGATTCTCCAGGCAAGAATATTGGAGTGGATTGCCATTTCCTTCTCCAGGGGATCTTCCCGACCCAGGGATCGAACCTGGGTTTCCCGCATTGGAAGCAGACGCTTTAACCTCTGAGCCACCAGGGAAGCCCAAAGGCATTCCTTAGAAGGTTAGAAACAAAGGAAAGTTTCTTGTTATAATCCAGTATTATTTAATATTTCCTGGAATTTTGAGGTAATGCAATAAGATATGAACTCTTAAAAAGAATGAATATTGGAGTTAGAGTCCAAATTATCACTCCTTACACATATTGAAACTGTGCACCTCAGATACAACTTGAACCCACCGGCCAGGACTTGAACCCAGCCAAAACCGAGACTGGGACTTCAACATACTATGTGTGTTGAAATCACACTCCTGGTCTCAGGACTTACTGAAGCTCAAGTTCTTTAATGTCTCATTGCAGAAAGAATTCAGTGAAACACAGAGTGATAGGTAAGAAGTGGATTTATTTAAAAAGATACACATCCCATCACAAAAGGTGAAAATGGCCTTGGTAGAAATAAACTTCCCAGACAGACAGTGGGCCATCTCAGAGGAAAAAGACCCCGAAATATGGAGTGATTAATTTTTATGGGCTGGTTAATTCCATAGGCCGAGTTGGAGGATTATTCCAACTATTTGAGGGAAGAGACAGGAATTTCCAGGAATTGGGCCACTGCACACTTTTTGACCTTTTATGGTCAGCCTGGAAACCGTCATAGTGTTGGTGAGTGTGTCATTTAGCTAATGTATTACGGTGAGCATGTAGTGAGGCTCAGAGTCTACTGGACGTTGAATCTTCCACCATCTTGGATCTAGTTAGTTCTAACTAGTTAATTTCCTCAATGTCATTCTTTTAAAGGTTGTACTCTGCCCCCTTCCCTCATCTTTCATTCCCCTCTCAGAAATTTTACTCTCATATTCTTGTGGGAAGTAGAGGGTTTACAGTCTGATCTTCTGTAACCACTTCACATCTGACTAGTACATCAATCCCACTGGTCAGGGAGTAAAAATCTCTGGATGCCTGATCTAGGGGTCCCAGGGAAAGACAGCTACTTGTTTTAAGTCTGTGTGGGCTGGAATCCTTTCACAGCCATCATCTTGATATGTATCTGTTACAACTGTTTCCTTAGCCTTCTTATGAATCTTCTTGATGATGAAGTACTTTTTGTAACAACATCAGAGTACAAAAATAGCTATCTATCTGTAAACCACAGAAGACTTAAAAGATAGGGCTAAATACCTGATTACAGTATAATCTGTAAAAGAAACTTGGTTGCAATAACCAGAATTATGAATGATTACATTTAAATTAACACACCCAATAATCCTAGTTAAATGTATTTCTTTGAGATACCTTAGGAGCTCTCTAAAGCATCCGAAAGTTAGCTGAAAATCAAAAGAACTTTAATTAAAATTTGATATTTGGGAAGTTTGTCAAAAAGTTTTCAAAAGCTTAGTTAAATAAGATCATAAGTCACTATGAGAAAATACTTATTTAACCAAAGTTAAAGAGCTCTCAAAAGCAAATATAACTTAAAGGCAAAGAAATTAACATAGTCTCTTATCAAAAACAGCATTTCAAGAGAACTTTGGAGAATCCAAATCCAGTCTTGCCCCAGCTCTGTCCCAACAAAATCCATCTGCCTATCTAAATTTAATCCAATCTCAGAAAATCCAGATCATGCACAACTCTTTTTTCAGTATTTCTCTTATCCCTCATACCTTCTTTTATTGAAAACATATTTTGCTATCCTTAAATGCTTATTTCACACAAAGTTACTTTTCTGGATGACAAGTTTGCAATAGGAATAACAAACTTGACCTTCAGTAAACCTAGATACAGCAGAAGTATTACACTTAACATTATTGATGTTCAGTTACTCAATCATGTCTGACTCTTTGCAACGTCATGGACCCATGCCAGGCTTTCCTGTCCTTCACCATCTCCCAGAGCTTGCTCAAACTCATATCCGCTGAGTCAGTGATGCCATCCAACCATATTATCCTCTGTTGTCCCCTTCTCCTCCTGCCTTCAATCTTGCCCAGCATCAGAGATTTTCTAAGGAGTCAGTTCTTTGCATCAGGTGGCCAAAGTATTGGAGCTTCAGCTTTAGCATCAGTCCTTCCAATGAATATTTAGGACTGATTTCATTCAGGATTGACTGGTTGGATCTCCTTGCAGTCTGAGGGATTCTCAAGAGTCTTCTCCAACACCACAGCTCAAAAGCATCAATTCTTTGGTGTTCAGCCTTCTTTATGATCCAACTCTAACATGCATACAAGACTACTGGAAAAGCCATAGCTTTGACTGCTGCTGCTAAGTAACTTCAGTCATGTCCGACTCTGTGCGATCCCATAGACGGCAGCCCACCAGGCTCCCCTGTCCCTGTGATTCTCCAGGCAAGAACACTGGAGTGGGTTGCCATTTCCTTCTCCAATGCGTGAAAGTGAAGTCGCTCAGTTGTGTCCAACCCTCAGCGACCTCATGGACTGCAGCCTTCCAGGCTCCTCTGTCCATGGGATTTTCCAGGCAAGAGTACTGGAGTGGGGTGCCATTGCCTTCTCCGATAGCTTTGACTAGACAGACCTTTATCAGCAAAGTAATATCTCTGCTTTTTTATACACTGTCTAGATTTGTCACAGTTTTCTTCCAAAGAACAAGCATCTCAATTTTGTGGCTGCAGTCACCATCTGCAGTGATTTTGGAGCCCAAGCAAATAAAGTCTGTCTGTTTCCATTGTTTCTGCATTTATTTGCCATGAAGTGATGGGACTAGTCTATGCTAAAGCCTTTGTGTGGATCACAATAAACTGTGGAAAATTCTTAAAGAGATGGGAATACCAGACCACTTTATCTGCCTCTTGAGAAACCTGTATGCAGGTCAAGAAGCAACAGTTAGAACCGGACATGGAACAATGGACTGCACACTTAACATTGATATTATGGGAAAATGTTTATCAAGCTACCAATCTTAAGCTGACTTTAATATCAATATCAGTTCAGTACTGAGTATTTCCCAGATCTCATGAACCTGACATTCATTTTGGCTGGTTTTCTTTGCATTTATGAGTATTTATATAAGCATTTAACTTTAAACCCAATTAAATAGAGCCGTTTTATCAATTTTGACCATACCATACATCTATAACGCATATACAGATAAGTACAAAGACTCATAGCTCAGTCGGTAAAGAATCAGTCTGCAATGCAGGAGACCTGGATTCGATTCCTGGGTTGGGAAGATTCCCTGGAGAAGGAAATGACAACCCGCTCCAGTATTCCTGCCTGGAGAATCCCATGGACAGAGGAGCCTAGCAGGTTACAGTCCATGGGGTCACAAGAGTCGGACACGACTTAGTGACTAAACCAAACCAAAGACCTCATTACTCCCATCTCAAAATTTCAGCCTTGAGTCATGTACAAAAATGTAAAACTCATCAGTTACAAAAGAGATTGCATTCAAATTGGGCAGATGGAACAAATCAAGGTCACCTAAGATGACTAAACTCTTTTTATCAATGTTTACAGAAAAGATACTTGGGATATCTATTTATCCTTGGCAAGTCAATTTCTAAATTACTCTCTTTTTCAAAATTTGTATTACCTTTATCAGCAAAGTAATATCTCTGCTTTTTTATACACTGTCTAGATTTGTCACAGTTTTCTTCCAAAGAACAAGCATCTCAATTTTGTGGCTGCAGTCACCATCTGCAGTGATTTTGGAGCCCAAGCAAATAAAGTCTGTCTGTTTCCATTGTTTCTGCATTTATTTGCCATGAAGTGATGGGACTAGTCTATGCTAAAGCCTTTGTGTGGATCACAATAAACTGTGGAAAATTCTTAAAGAGATGGGAATACCAGACCACTTTATCTGCCTCTTGAGAAACCTGTATGCAGGTCAAGAAGCAACAGTTAGAACCGGACATGGAACAATGGACTGCACACTTAACATTGATATTATGGGAAAATGTTTATCAAGCTACCAATCTTAAGCTGACTTTAATATCAATATCAGTTCAGTACTGAGTATTTCCCAGATCTCATGAACCTGACATTCATTTTGGCTGGTTTTCTTTGCATTTATGAGTATTTATATAAGCATTTAACTTTAAACCCAATTAAATAGAGCCGTTTTATCAATTTTGACCATACCATACATCTATAACGCATATACAGATAAGTACAAAGACTCATAGCTCAGTCGGTAAAGAATCAGTCTGCAATGCAGGAGACCTGGATTCGATTCCTGGGTTGGGAAGATTCCCTGGAGAAGGAAATGACAACCCGCTCCAGTATTCCTGCCTGGAGAATCCCATGGACAGAGGAGCCTAGCAGGTTACAGTCCATGGGGTCACAAGAGTCGGACACGACTTAGTGACTAAACCAAACCAAAGACCTCATTACTCCCATCTCAAAATTTCAGCCTTGAGTCATGTACAAAAATGTAAAACTCATCAGTTACAAAAGAGATTGCATTCAAATTGGGCAGATGGAACAAATCAAGGTCACCTAAGATGACTAAACTCTTTTTATCAATGTTTACAGAAAAGATACTTGGGATATCTATTTATCCTTGGCAAGTCAATTTCTAAATTACTCTCTTTTTCAAAATTTGTATTTTAAAATATGGCGGAGATAAAATTTCCTGTAGAAGACCAGGTAGAACATTTGTGTCTCAAATAGACAGGCAAATCCTCCTAGGATGACTTTTGTACACTTATGGCCAGAAAAATAAAATTTTCCTTTTCTTCTTACCCCCCCTCAAACAATTAGATTACCAACTCAGCAATATCAAATGACTGACACATTCATTAATTTATATCGTAATGTTTTATAGCTTCCCCTCTAAATTTTTATCAGGCTTGAAATATCAGCTATGATTAATTTAGTTACATTAAGCACTTTCCATTTTGATAATTTATTTACAAACACTTTTGAGCATCTTACCTGCTTTATGAAATATCTGCTTTATATTTAAATACTCTATAGCCCTTTTAAATTTAATAAACAC
Organism: Cephalophus harveyi; assembly: GCA_006410635.1. Taxonomy (NCBI): domain Eukaryota; kingdom Metazoa; phylum Chordata; class Mammalia; order Artiodactyla; family Bovidae; genus Cephalophus; species Cephalophus harveyi. The sequence continues at coordinate 90,839 of SJYT01009369.1, forward strand.
CACCTGGATATATCTGGCCAGGTCTGGAACCATGATATTCCACACTTCAGAGTGTACTAAAGCTTCCATTTCAGCTCCAGATTTAATCTGTTGCTTTCCACTTTCTGTTAGAGTCACTTGGTGGTGAGAGTGTTTTCCTTGCCCTTTAAGAAGCAGAGTCGCCCCTAACTTAGTTAATAAATCGCTTCCAATTAACGGGGTGGGACAATCAGACACAAAGACAAAGGAATGTAAAAGCAGCTAGCCTATTACTGAAAACTGAGTAAACCAATTGAAACAAATCTCCAGTCCTGGAGTATATGGCCCAGATGGGGTACTGGTCAGGATTGAAGTGGCTTGACCCATTTCAGACCCAAGGCCAAGGTGATGTCTTTTTACATGCTATCGAAGAGTTACTCTTATGTCAAAATCCACTGTGCAATTTGGTCAAGCTTTGCACTTAGAATTTTAGATGATATCCCTTCCAAGGTAATCTGTTAACCAGATGTTACTGTCTGAAAAATTGCCACAAAGGAATGATGCAGAAGGTGTTCTCTGTGGTGTCATCAGTGAGCAGGAGCTGGCCTAGCTGCAAATTCAAGAATAAAGGATCGGCACTTGTCAATGAAAAGTATATCTTGGCAGCCATACAGGTCTTCTGGGTTTAAGAAAAGAAAGCAGAAAATGAAACAGGAATAAGTATAGAATATAAGAGGGAAAAACCTCAGAGTCAAGGAGGAGAGTATAGACTATCAAATCCTGCAGCAACAACACAGTCTGGGACCTGCTGTGGGATGTACTCAAGCACAGCCATTCCATACATCTTTCTACATCAAGCCTTGCCAATTGCCATCTTGCCTCTGCTCAGTATCTAGGTTTCCAGTCAAAGGCCAAAGCATTTGGGATTGACCAGTTCATGAATCAAGGCAAATTGGAAGTGGTCAAACAAGAGATGGCAAGGGTGAACGTTGACATTCTAGGAATCAGTGAACTAAAATGGACTGGAATGGGTGAATTTAACTCAGATGACCATTATATCTACTACTGTGGGCAAGAATCCCTCAGAAGAAAAGGAGTTGCCATCATGGTCAACAAAAGAGTCCGAAATGCAGTACTTGGATGCAATCTCAAAAACAACAGAATGATCTCTGTTTGTCTCCAAGGCAAACCATTCAATATCACAGTAATCCAAGTCTATGCCCCAACCAGTAACGCTGAAGAAGCTGAAGTTGAACGGTTTTATGAAGACCTACAAGACCTTTTAGAACTAACACCCAAAAAAGATGTCCTTTTCATTATAGGGGACTGGAATGCTAAAGTAGGAAGTCAAGAAACACCTGGAGTAACAGGCAAATTTGGCCTTGGAATGCGGAATGAAGCAGGGCAAAGACTAATAGA
>SJYT01009374.1:11212-24571 GCA_006410635.1 Cephalophus harveyi
GTTTTTGTTGACTGTATAGAGCTTCTCCATCTTTGGCTGCATAGAATATAATCAATCTGATTTCGGTGTTGACCATCTGGTGATGTCCACGTGTAGAGTCTTCTCTTGTGTTGTTGGAAGAGGGTGTTTGCTATGACCAGTGCATTTTCTTGGCAAAACTCTATTAGTCTTTGCCCTGCTTCATTCCGCATTCCAAGGCCAAATTTGCCTGTTACTCCAGGTGTTTCTTGACTTCCTACTTTAGCATTCCAGTCCCCTATAATGAAAAGGACATCTTTTTTGGGTGTTAGTTCTAAAAGGTCTTGTAGGTCTTCATAAAACCGTTCAACTTCAGCTTCTTCAGCATTACAGGTTGGGGCATAGACTTGGATAACTGTCATATTGAATGGCTTGCCTTGGAGACGAACAGAGATCATTCTGTCATTTTTGAGATTGCATCCAAGTACCTCATTTCGGACTCTTTTGTTGACCATGATGGCTACTCCATTTCTTCTGAGGGATTCCTGCCCACAGTAGTAGATATAATAGTCATCTGAGTTAAATTCACCCATTCCAGTCCATTTTAGTTCGCTGATTCCTAGAATGTCAACGTTCACCCTTGTCATCTCTTGTTTGACCACTTCCAATTTGCCAAATCAAAATCACAAGGAGATATCATAGCTTCTAGGGTAGACAAAACAAAAAATGCAAATAATGAAAAAAGTTAACAAGTAAGTAGATACACTGGAACCCTTATTCACTGCTACTAGGAACATAAAATGGTGCAGAGTTCTGCAGAAAAGCATGGCAGCTATTCAAAAAGTTAAACATAGAGTTACATTATGACTTAGCAGTTCCACTCCTAAATAACTAAAATAATTGAAAACATATGTCCCCACAAAAATTTGTACAAAAAAGTTCATAGGGCTCTGCTAGTGTCTCAGATCATAAAGAATCTGCCTGCAATGCAGGAGACCCACATTTGATCCCTGGATTGGGAAGATCCTCTGGAGATGGGAATGTCTACCCACTCTAGTATTCTTTTCCTGGAGAATTTCATGGACAGAGGAGCCTGGAGGGCTACAGTCCATGGGTCACAGAGAGTCAGACACAACTGAGTGACTGAGCACATGGAGATAAAGAGCATAAAAAATTACTAATGGCTTGAAAACAGTTATTTCCAGGAAGTGGAACTGGGGAGTAGGAGGAATTGGACTAGGCACTATTTTTTTGACTACGTACTTTATTTTGTATTGAGGTATAGCCAATTAACAATGTTGTGATAGTTTCAGGTGCACAGCAAAGGGACTCAGCCATATATATACATGTATCCTTTGTCCCCTAAACTCCTCTCCCATCCATGCTGCCACATAACATTGAACAGAGTTCCCTGTGCTATACAGTAGGTCTTTGTTGGTTATCCATTTTAAATATAGCAGCGTGTACATGTCCATCCCAACTCCCTAACTATCTCTCCCCCGGCAACCCCCTACCCCAGCAACCATAAGTTTGTTCTCTAAGTCTGTGAGTCTCTTTTTGTTTTGTAAGTAAGTTCATTTGTATCATTTCTTTTTAGATTCCACATATAAGGGATGTCATACAATATTTCTGGGCTTCCCTGATGGCTCAGCAATAAAGAATCTGCCTGCAATGTAAGGGACCAGGTTCAATCCCTGGGTCAGGAAGATCCCCCAGAGAAGGGAATGCCTTCCCACTCCAGTATTCTTACCTGGAGAATTCCATGGACAGCGGAGCCTGATGGGCTACAATACAAAGATTTGGACACAACTGAAAGACTAACACTTTCACTTTCATGTTTCTACTTCTCTGTTTGACTTTCTTCACTCAATATAACAATCTCTAGGCCCATGCATGTTGCTGCAAATGCTTATTTCATTTTTAATGGCTGAGTAATATTCCATTGCATATATGTACCACATCTTCTTTATCCATTTCTCCTACAGCATTATTTTTTAATTAAAGTACATACAGTGTTTTTTATAGGCATAATGCTATAGCACACTTAATAGACTACAGTATAGTGTAAACCTAACTTTTATTTCCACTGCTGCTAAGTCACTTCAGTCGTGTCCGACTCTGTGTGACCCCATTGACAGCAGCCCACCAGGCTCCCCCATCCCTGGGTTTCTCCAGGCAAGAACACTAGGAAACAAAAAATTAATGTGATTTACTTTAACATTTGCTTTGCTGCAGTGGCCCGGAACAAAATCTGTGGGATCTCCAATGATGTCTGTGATGGTCCATTTGATGCATCTCATAAATCTTTTAGCCTCTGTTCACTATTCTTCATTCTTTTTGTGCTTCAAACTTGATAATTTCAAATGAAACTATCATCAAGTAGGTTGAATCTTTTTTCTGCCTAATTCCTCTGTCTGAATCCCTCTAGTGAATTTTTCTATTCAATTATTGTATTTTTCAGCTCCAATGTTTCTATCTGGTTCTTTTTCATAATTTTATCCCTTTGTTGATATTATTTTGTTCATATAGCATTCCCCTGATTTCCTTTAGTTCTTTGTGTTTTCCTTTAGCTTTTTGGGTGTATTTAAAACAGTTGTTTTGATCCTTTTGGTTATAGGTCTAAATCATATGTTGTCTTTAGAATCAGTTTCTGGAGATTAATTTTCTTCCATTGAATGCCATTCCATAGAAGACTATTTCTTTGTATTCATCGTGATCTTTTGTTGATAATTGAGCATTTGAAAAGACAATCTCATTTCCCAGTCTTTGCAGGCTGGCTCTGGCTGGAAGAAAGTATTCATTAAATCAGCCCAGCATGAAGACTTAAAGTCTTCTCATGCCTTTTCTGGCCATGTGTCTTCCCTCTTCAGTGTGTGGGTTTTTTTCCAATTTTTCCATGTACAAGGCTTCTTTCAAATGATTTATTTTCCCTAAACATCTCACCTCTGTTTCTTCCTGGGGCTAAGATGCTTTCTGTATTTCTCTGTTCCTAATATTGTATTCACAAGTGTCTACAGCTGTGTAGACTTCCTACAATTTTCCTGTATCATTGCACCCATCACTGCCTTCTGCAGCTTATGACTGGACAGCCAAACTATGCTGCCATTATTCCTGTCTGAGCCTGGAGTCCAGTGACTTATAAACCAGTTCCTCAGGCAGCCTGCAGACAGCCCAAAATGTCTTATTTTAAAATTGGAGTATAGTCGCTTTATATTATGTTAGTTTCTGCTGCATAGCAAAGTAAATCAGTTATACACATATGTATATCCCCACTTTTTTGGATTTCCTTCCCATTTAGGTGATCACAGAGCTCTGAGTAGAGTTCTTTGTGCTACACAGTAGGTTCTCACTAGTTATCTATTTTATAGATAGTAGTGTATATATGTCAATCTCAATCTCCCAATCCATATTACCCTCCTTGGACCCCGTGGTGTCCTAATGTTTGTTCTCTACATCTATGATACACTTATTTGCAAAGCAGAAATAGAGACATAGACATACAGGCCAGAATGTTGCAAACAGATTTTGTTCCTTTTTTTCCATCCTGAAAGAGAGACAAGAAATTGAACCACTTCCTTCTGATCATGCCACATGCAGAAGGAGTGGGACAAAGGCTAGCAAAAATGCCACAAATTTTCCTATTGTTTTGCATGTGGCTTTTTCTTGATTGTTTGATCTGTTGTCACAGATCCTTCACTGGTCTCAGAGGTTGTTTACTTGATGATTCCATGAGGAACCAAGGGCCTGGAGCTTCATATTTGTGATATCTTATGACATTGTTGTCTATGTCTGAGCCTAAGTTTTCTCATGTATAAAACAGGGATGATAATAACTAGTATACAGATTTACATGAGATAATAATACTTTGTTATTATGGAGTATTTACAATATGCTATAATGCTATTATATATGCATAATACCATTTATTCTATGCTACAAATACATGAGCTAGGTTCTCTTATTATTCCCTTTAATAGGTGGAGGAAAATTAGGCCTTTAAGAGTTTTCATAATTGCCCAAAGTCACACAGACTTTGGAGCCAATATTTGAAGCTGGGTCTACCAGACTTGACAAAATCCATAATCTTCACTGCTGTGTCACCACAATCCATAATGCCAGAATGTTAATCTCATTCCTTTACTTCATTTACTTTCTACCCTAGGGGATGGCCACAACATTGTCAAAATACTCCACAATTTTTTGCAATTGAGAAGATACATACAAACCACACCCCCATATATATAGTCTGTTTAATATATTCTCAATGATGAGAGCTGTCAAAAGATAAGAATGTTTTAGAAAAAAGACTGTCATTACTTACATGAACTGCCCCAACAAAATCAGAGGCAAAATCAGGTTAAAAAAAAAACGTGGAAAGCAGTTTCCAAATAGAGAATCTGTGTCAATAAAGGGACCACCAGGGAACCAATCAGATAGGATGCTGGAAACCTGTGGTGAGAAAACATGCAATAAAGCTGCAACTGATCTTTTCACCTGCCAGGTCTGTTTGAAGGGGAAAAAATGTGAAATGGATCAGTCTTGAAGCCACAGAAGTCATAAGGGCAACTTAGAATATAAGTATCTTTTTACCAGTTTTACTAATTGCTCCACTTTTCAATCAAGGTCTCTTTTTATTTCCAAACATTTGAACATTCTTGCCTATAAAGAGGCACCTCAAAGCAACTATTATTCACAAAATATATATAATGCATTAGGAGTTACTGTTGCTTTTTATTTGCCAAGGGGACATCTGATACATGTATACACAGACAAACCATGTCATCACTCATATTGCTGAAATACTTTCATATCAAGCCCTCAGTATGGTACTGGAAAATTTATGACAACTACCCATTTTCAGATGTCCCTTTTGGCTTCTCAATTCTACATCAGTAGCTTTTTCTTCACTGATGATATATGACAGAAGTAGCAGTGGCTGTTCCAAATTTGTAGAGGAGAAAATAAAAGGAGATTCTTGCCCCTTTTGAAACATCAAAAGAACAAAAATACCTCTCATTTTTATTGGTGACAAGACTCTTAAATCCTTGTTAATTCTCAAGGATGATTAAAATTAGGTCCATTTTCATTGCTTTTTCAAAATGTGATCTATAGACTGTAAACTTTAGAATCAATTCAAGTGCTTGGCAAATAGGTCAGATCCTTTCTTCTCTCTTTCAGAAAGGCCTAACCACTTCCTTTCAATGACCAGCACACTAAAGTGTCTACAAGCTGAGGCATTTTAAAAAACAACTTTTTAATTCTAAAACAGTTCTACATTAATAGAAAAGTTATTAAAATAAAACAGATAATTTCTGTATAACCCACACCTAGTTTCTCTTATTAGTAACATGTTGTATTAGTATAGGACATTTGTTACAATTAATGAACTGATATTGACAAATTTTATTAGTGAAATCCTACTCTTTCTTCAGATTTCCTTATTTTTCATCCAATGTCTTTTTTATATTTCAGGATCCACTTTAAGTTAAGGCATTACACTTAGTCACCATATCTCCTTATGTTCTTCCTGGCTGGAACAGTTTCTTAGATTTCCTTGTTTCAGTGCCCTTGAAAGTTTTTAAGATTATCAGTCAGATATTTTGTAAGAGTGTTCTTTAATTATAGTATATCTAGTGATTTTCTGGTGGCTCAGATGGTAAAGAATCTGCTTGCAATGTGGGAGATCTGGGTTCAATCTCTGGGTTGGAAAGATCCCCTGGAGGAGGGCATGGAAACCCACTCCAGTATTCTTGCCTGAAGAATCCCAAGAACAGAGGAACCTGGCAGGCTATAGTCCATGGGGTTGCAAAGAGTCATACATGACTGAGCGACTAAGCACAGTGATTTTCTAATGACTAGTCTGTGATTATGAGAATCAGAAGAACAAACACAGAAGTAAAAGTGTAATTTTCCTCACATCATATCAAGGGTACACACGATAAACATGATTTACCAATTGATGTTGACCTTGATCACTTGGCTGAGGCAGTGTTTGTCAGATGTATCCATTGTAAAGCTACTCTTTTTCTTTCTTTCCATATTGTATTCTTTGGAAGGAAATCACTATGTGCAGATCCCACTCAAGAAGTGGGGAGTTATATTCCACTTCTTTCGTGGAGTAATATCTATGTAAAATATTTGGAAATTCTCTGCATGGAAAATTTGTCTCTTAAGCATTTTTTTATGGACACAGTAAATTCTATATATCAATATGAACTCATGAATGTTTTTTACATTGTTATAATCCATTACAGTCATATTTATTTTGTTTCAAATTATTCCACCTTTGGTCATCGGGAGCTCTTTCAGTTGACTCCTGTGTCCTTCTGACATGCTGCCCATCACTGTGGGATTTGATTCATTTTTGAGGGGGCTTCTGTATTTTCTGGTACTATCAGATACTCTAGGCTCATCTTGTGTAGTTACTGCCTCAATCTTGTATATTTGCCTGACTTTCTTGAAAAATTATGTCCACACAAAATCTGCAAGTAAAAATTTATAACAAAAATATTCCTAACTGACAAAAATTGGAAATAGCCAAGATGCTTTTCAATAGGTGAATAGATACACAAACTGTTTCAGCAGTAATGAAATTAAATATCAAGTCATGAAATGGCATGGATCAACCTTAAATGAATATTGCTTAGTGAAAGGAGCCAGTCTAAATAAGCTAAATATTTTGTTATTCCAAAAATATGACATTCTGAAATGAGTAAAACTATGAATAATTGCCAGGGTTTCATGGGGAGAAGGTAAGTTTAGATTAGATGAAGCATAGTAAAAAAAAATTTTTATATTAGTGAAACTTTCGTATGAAAAAGTAGTGGTAGATACATGACACTAAGCATTTGTCAAAACCCAAAGACCTTTATAGCACAAAGAGTAAAACTTAAATGTATGCAAATTTTAAAACATCATCTAGGAGATCACAGGATTCCAGGATGGAATTCAGAATGTGACAAATCAATCTATCTGTATCACAAATGCATGAAAAAATCTCCCTAAAGAAGGTTGAGGGAAAAGTTGTTAATCTAAGTAACTTTGAAAATGAGTGAAGAGTGTAAGGCTAAAAGCAAAAGAAACTTCATAAGCACTGAAATCTAGTTGATAAAGTTTTCTTTTTATTTCCTCCATTGAGGATACAGATTAGCAATTCTGAAATTGTTATATACATGTACTAGAATTGAAAAGTTAAATAAATAAATGGCAGTTAGAGCCACCTGCAAGCAATGACACTCTAGTAGTAATGAACCAGCCACCTGAGATGGCCTACAAGCAATGACATTCCAGTAATAATGAGTACATCTACATCCCAATATTTATTTCTAATACTATTCTCCAAATGAACCAGGACTTTCTGAAGAAATAGTTGATTCTAGGCATTTTCTTAACCTCAGATGCACAAAAGCAGATTAGTTATTATCCATGTTGTATGGTTAAAGACTCCTTGGTTTATTGGTTCATGGATGATTCCTCTTTGTTTATAATTTTGACTGTGCCCCATAATAGTTATGTGTTCTTAGGCAAGGCACAGCTTCTCCTAATTTCAGTTTTCTAATCAGTAAAATAGGAATACTGAAAACACTTAACTTACATAGTTGTTATATAGATTAAATACTATGATACAAAGGCAGTATTAAAAAAAGAGAACCTGGCATACAGTAAGCATTCAGTAATTAGAAGCCTTTCTTAGTAGGACATAAAGGGAAATTTGGAGACATACAGAGGACTATGTAAAATAACCTGGTTTTCAGAGGGCAAACACTGTCAGTGCCTGTGCTAATTCTAAAAAACTATGACACCCACATTAGGCTGAAATAAAACAGAGTTAGCAACAGAACTAGGCATTCAGTGGTTCTGGTGGTAGAGTAGGCAATAAATAGAGTGTTGGGAGGTCTGGCTAAATAGAATTTGATTCCACTACCTTTTTTTTTTTTCTTCTCTTAAGCTTATCTTTGGAAGCACTGGAATAAGGAAGATGTATGGAATGAGGAAACATAGGGGAATTTTGTGTGGGAGGGGAATTTACATAATCATGAAAAGGACAAAGAGCTATGTGGAGAGAAAAATTGTAATGGTAATGGTAAGGAGAAGAATGATATAAATATCAGAGAGGGAAAGGTCCAATTAAGTGTTTCAATATAAAAAGTTATAGATAAGCCTGAGCCTAAAAGAAGACTCTTAGTAACTTGGTAAAAACCAGTTGGCTGATGGTCCAAAGTATTTACTCTTCATGTGATGACTGTGGCAAAATGAAGAAACAGCTTTAATCTGAATTACAGATTTTATAACAACACTTTCTCAAAAATATTTCTTTTGAAAACAATTCCAAAGCAGTTTCAAAAGGGTAGGATGGTAGAATAGGAAGTCCTAGCCCTCAGTCTCCCGTAGTTAGTAAGAGTCAAGTTAATAAGTGTCAATCATTCAGTCGTGTCCAACTCTTTGTGACTCCATGGACTGTAGCCCACCAGGCTCCTCTCTCCATGGAATTCTCCAGGCAAGAATACTGGGGTGGGTTGCCATTCCTTTCTCCAGGATATCTTCCTGACCCAGGGATCGAACCCAGGTCTACCATATTGCAGGCAGATTCTTTACCATCTGAGCCACCAGGGGAGCCCATAGAAACACTGAATTAACTATATGACAATTTTATGACAACTTTATGACAATTCCAGAAACTAGCTAAGTTGCAGTATCCACAAGCAAGCACAAAGTTGAAAACAGCTGCATTGAAATGAATAAGAGGTGTTTCAACAGATGAATGAATGAAGAAGATATGATACAGATATACAATGGGATATTACTCAGCCATAAAAAGGAACAAAGTTCAGTCAGTTGTAGAGACACGGATGATCCTAGAGCCTGTCATACAGTGTAAGTCAGAAAGAGAAAAACAAATATCATATATTAATGCATATATATGGATCTAGAAAATAGTACTGAAGAACCTATCTGTAGGGCATGAATAGAGACAGATGTAGAGACAAACTTGTGGACAAAGCAGGGGAATGAGAGGCTGGGATGCATTAAGAGAGTAGCATTGACATATATACACTACCATGTGTAAAATAGACAGCTAGTGGGAACCTGCTGTATAACACAGGGACCTCAGCCTGGTGCTCTGTGATGACCTAGAAGGGTGGGATGAGGGGGTAGGAGGGAGGCTCAAGAAGGAGGGGATATATGTATACATAAAGCTGGTTCATGTTGTACAGCAGAAACTAACAAAATATTGTAAAGCAATTATACTCCAATTTAAAAAAAGAAGTGTTTCATTTTTTCTGTGATGACCCCTCCCCCAAGCCTGTCCTGCTTATCTTGGCCCATAGCTTTTCCCTTCAAAGTGAAAGAGAAGAGTGAAAGGTGCATCCACTGATACAGCTTTTCAGACGGCTGCCTGAGGGACTTATTTCTTCCTTGCTTGACTCAAGGTACTAACAGTATCAGTATAGTTTGTATGCCCAAAGATTGCTGATAGCAAGGGAGAGTTGAGGCAACTTGCTGCACACCAGAGAGCTCATGGTGCCACAAATGGAGGCTGGTGCAACTTGACACAATCAGGAAAATATTCAACTCATTGCTTCTCTTTAAAGAAGAAGAAAAGTAGAGCATGAGTACAGCATTCTGGCCTTTCAGAGAACTTCCAGAGGGACTGCTATCTGTCTCACCTGATCTGAATAACTATGTAAAAGTCTGCATACTTTGGGTGCCTGGAGGCTGCCAAGAACAAAGGAGAGCCAAGAGGCTTCCTGTCTTAGCACCAAGGAACCTGCAATGTCACAGATAAACAATAGAGGGAAAAAAAGATTATAAGCTCCTGGAAAACAAACAAACAAACAAACAAAACCAGCAAATCTAATTGTGAAATTACACACACAAGCCCAGAAAAGCCACATGCTCCCCAAAGGTTTCAGAGGGCCCTAGAATCTACAGGCAAAGACTGGTGAAAGTCTTTCTCTGTATGAAGCCAGACTGTAAAGACTAGGAGAGGTGGCTATTTTTCAAATACATTAAAATCAGAAAAGTCACAAGGCACATGAAGAAAGAGGGAACCATGGCCCAATAAAAGGAACAAAATAAATCTCTAGACACCAACCCCAAAGAGACAAGGATATAAAGAATACAGAATAGTCTTAAAGAGGCCCAACCATCTACATAAGAATGCAGATAGACAACTAAAAAAAAAATCAGGAAAATGATACATGAACAAAAAAAAATCAGCAAAGAAAAAGGGACTGTTATAAGCACCAAAGAGAAATTCTGGACCTGGAGGATACAATACCTGAATTTAAAAAATTACTAGGAGGATTCAACAGAAGACTTGAAGAAGAAAGAATCAGTAAACTCAAAGAACAGGTCATTTGAAATTATTGAAACAGAGGGGCAAAAAAAAAAAAAATGAAGGAAAGTAAAGAAAGACAGACTTGTAAGAAACCATCCAGTGGAAAAATAGGAGTTCTAGAAGGAGAAGAAAGGGACAGAGAGATTATTTGAAGAAACATTGGCTGAAAACTTTCCAAAATCTGAGGAAGGAAGTGAACTGTGGCTTTTCTGGCTTTGAATGTATTCAAAGAGGCCTACACCAGACACATTATAATCAAACTGCAAAAGCCCAAGAAATAATTTTGAAAGAAGAAGAAGAAGAAAAGCAACTTATCACACACAAGGGAATTCCAATTAGATTATCAGTGAATTTTTCAACAAAACCCTTGCAAGCTAGAAGGGAGTGACATAATGTATTCAAACTGTTGAATGAAAAAAAGAAAACAACAACAACAAAAATCTGCTAATCAAGAATACAATATCCGGCAAAACTCGTCTTTAAAAAATGAAGGAAAATGTAGACTTACCCAGAGGAACAAAGGTTGACTGAGTTCATTACCACTAGATTCGCCTTATAAGGAAAGCTAAAGGGAATCCTATGAGCTAAAATAAAATCATACTATATAGCCACATGAAAGCATATGAAAATATAAAAATGGTAAAGGTACATATAGAGAGAAGTACAGGATACTGTTATATGTAATCAGTCAGTTCAGTTGCTCAGTCGTGTCCAACTCCTTGAGACCCCATGGATTGTAGCACACTAGGCCTCCCTGTCCATCACCAACTCCCAGAGCTTACTCAAACTCATGTTCATTGAGTCAGTGATGCCATTCAACCATCTCATCCTCTGCCGGCCCCTTCTCCTCCCATCTTCAATCTTTCCCAGCATCAGGGTCTTTTATAATGAATCAGTTCTTCACATCAGGTAGCCAAAGTATTGGAGTTTCAGCTTCAGCATCAGTTCTTCCAATGAATATTCAGGACTGATTTCCTTTAGAATGGACTGGTTGAATCTCCTTGAAGTCCAAAGGACTCTCAAGAGTCTTCTCCAACACCACATTTCAAAAGCATCAATTCTTCGGCATTCAGCTTTCTTTATAATCCAACTCTCACATCCATAAATGACAACTGGAAAAATAATAGCTTTGACTAGACAGTCCTTTGTTGGCAAAGTAATGTTTCTGCTTTTGAATATGCTGTCTAGGTTGGTCATAGCTGTTTTTCCAAGGAGCAAGCATCTTTGAATTTCATGGCTGCAGTCACCATCTGCAGTGATTTTTGGAGCCCAAGAAAATACAGTCTCACTGTTTCCAATGTTTTCCCATCTATTTGCCATGAAGTGTTGAGACCAGAAGTGTTGAGACCAGATATCATGATCTTAGTTTTCTGTATGTTGTGTTTTATGCCACCTTTTTCACTCTCCTCTTTCACTTTCATCAAGAGGCTCTTTAGTTTTTCTTCGCATTCTACCATAAGGGTGGGATCATCTGCATATCTGAGGTTATTGATATTTCTCCTGGCAATCTTGATTCCAGCTGTGCTTCATCCAGTCCAGCATTTCTCATGATGTACACTGCTTAAAAGTTAAATAAGCAGAGTGACAATATACAGCCTTGACATACTCTTTTCCTGATTTGGAACCAGTCTGTTGTTCCATGTATATTTCTAACTATTGGTTCCTGACCTGCATACAGATTTCTCAAGAGGCAGTTATATGTAATGGTAGCACACAAATTACTTTTAATCCTGGTATAGAAATTAGAACACAAGAGCATAAAAAATAACTATAATTATTAAACTACTATAATGGATACAGAATATCAGTTCAGTTCAGTTCAGTTCAGTCGCTCAGTCATGTCAGACTCTTTGCGACTCCACGAATCACAGCACGCCAGGCCTCCCTGTTCATCACCATCTCCCGGAGTTCACTCAGACTTATGTCCATCGAGTCAGGGATGCCATCCAGTCATCTCATCCTCAGTCGTCCCCTTCTCCTCCTGCCCCCAATCCCTCCCAGCATCAGAGTCTTTTCCAATGAGTCAACTCTTTGCATGAGGTGGCCAAAGTACTGGAGTTTCAGCTTTAGCATCCTTCCTTCCAAAGAAATCCCAGGGTTGATCTCCTTCAGAATGGACTGGTTGGATCTCCTTGAAGTCCAAGGGACTCTCAAGAGTCTTCTCCAACACCACAGTTCAAAAGCATCAATTCTTCAGCGCTCAGCCTTCTTCATAGTCCAACTCTCACATCCATACATGACCACAGGAAAAACCATAGCCTTGACTAGATGTACCTTAGTCAGCAAAGTAATGTCTCTGCTTTTGAATATGCTATCTAGGTTGGTCATAACTTTTCTTCCAAGGAGTAAGCATCTTTTAATTTTATGGCTGCAGTCACCATCTGCAGTGATTTTGGAGCCCCCCAAAATAAAATATACAAAGATATTTTTTTGTGACATTCATAACATAAAGTGATGGAGAAGGGAAAAGAGCTTTTTAGTACAATAGTAGTTAATTCATCATCAGCTTGAAACAGATTTTTATAGTTCTTAAGTAGTTTTTTGTAAGTCCTGTAGTAGCCACAAAGAAACTATCAAAAAGATATATGAAAGAAAATGAGAAAGGAATCAAAGCATGTCATACAAAATATCAACAAAATACAAATTAAAGCAGCAAATAAAGGAGAATAGAGACAAATAGCTAAAAGACAGAAAACAACAAAATGCAATAATAATTCCTTCCATATAAGGAATAATTTTAAATATAAATGGATTAAGTTCCTCAATCTAAAGATATAGAATAACTAAATGGATTTTAAAAGTGCAATGCAACAGATATGAGGATACACAAAGGCTGAAAGTGAAATTATGTAAAAAGATATTGCATGCAAATAGTAACCAAAAGAGAACAGGGTGGCCATAACTATATCCGACAAAATTGACATTAAGCTGAAACTGTCATAAGATAAAAAATCATTATATAATGCTAAAGGGTCAATTCACCAGGAAGATATAGCAATTATAAATGTATATGCACCTAAATATATGAAACAAGCACTGATAGAACGGAGGGGAGAAAT
>SJYT01009374.1:24748-37472 GCA_006410635.1 Cephalophus harveyi
AAATCGAATGAAAAACAGTGACAGCAGGAGACATCAATAATCATTTTCCATAAGAATAAAACAACCAGAAAGAAATATCAATAAGGAAACAGAACCTGAAAAAAGACTATAGACCAATTGGATCTAATAGCCACATATAGATCATTTTACCCAACAGGAACAGAATATATATTTTCTTATGTGCAAATGGAATGTTCTCCAGCATAGATCACATGTTAGGACAGAAAAACCATAGAAAAAAGTCAATGAAACTGAGTTGATTTTTTTTTAAGATAAACAAAGTTGAAAAACCCTTAGGCAGACAAAGTGAAAAGACTTGAAAAAGTCATGTGGTAGGGTAGGGGGTCATCACAATGTATGTCAGAGAAATAGAATTATAAAAGGTTATTATGAAGAATCATATGCCAACAAATAAATAACTTAGAAGAATTTGGTAAATTTCTAGAAATATACAAGTTACCAGGATTAAGCCACAATGAAATAAGAAATCTGAACAGATTTTTACTAGTTAAGACTAGTAAAGAGATTGAATCAGTAATCAGAAGCCTCTCAAAAAGTAAAGCCCAGAAACAGGTAGTTCACTGGAGAATTCTGCCAAATATTGAAAGAAGAATTTGCACCAATCCTTCTCAAACTCTTCAGAAAAATAGAAAAGGAGGAAACACTTCCAAACTCATTATACGAGGTCACAATTACTCTGGTATCAAAGTCAATGATACAACAAGAAAAAAAAAAAAGCTACAAACCTACAAACCCATATCTCTGGTGAATAGTAATGCAAAAGTCCTAAAGAAAACACTACCAAATTCAGTAGTGCATTAAGAGAATTATACAACAGAACATGTGGGATTTTTCCATGGGATGCATCTATGCTTTAACATATGAAAAATAATCAGTGTAATACACCACACCAGTGGAATGAAAGATAAAAATCTCATGGTCATTTCAATTGATTAAAATAATGTACTTGACAAAATTTGATACCTTTTTGTGATTAAAAAAAAAATGTCCACCAAACTAGGTACAGAGGAAATTCTTTCAACATAATAAAGTCCATATGTGAAAAGTCCACACCTTACATCATACTCAGTGGTTGAAGATGAAATGTTTTCCTCTAAGATCAGGAAAAGGGCAAGCAAGTCTGCACATTCTTTCTGTATACATTCAAACTAGTACTAGAAGTTATAGTCAGAGCAATTAAGCAAGAGAAGGAAGCAAAATGCATCCAAATGGCAAAAGAAGAAGTAAACTATTTTTGTAGATAGCATGATGTTTTATGTAGAAAATCCTAAAGATTCCCCCCCCAAAAAAATCTGTTAAAACTAATAAATGAATAAAGCAAAATGCAGTATACAAAATCAATACTCAAAAATCAGCTGTATTTTTATTTACAATGAACAATCCAAAAGGCAATTTAAGAAAATAATCTCATTTACAATACCATCAAAAATAATAAAATATTTTTGAATAAACTTAACCAAGGAGGCAAAAGTCTGCATATGAAAAATTAAACCATTGCTGAAAGAAATTAAAGATAGAAATAATTGAAAAGATGTCTTGCATTCATGGATTAGAAGACTTAATATTATTAAAATGTGCACACAATACAAAGCAATCTACAGATTTAATGCAATCCTTATTAAAACCCCAATAGCATTTTTGTAGAAATAGAAAAAATTCCTAAAATTCATATGAAATCTCAAAGAACCACAAATACCCAAAACAACTTTGAAAAATTACAACAAATTTGGAGATCTTACACTTCATGATTTCAATACATATTAGAAAGCTATAGTAATCAAAACAGTATGATACAAATGGAATACTATCCAGCCATAAAAATTAGAAAATCTCCCATTTGCAACAACATGAATGGACCTTGAAGGCATTATGCTAAGTGAGATTAGAGAAAGACAAATACTGTGTAATCTCACTTGTATGTAGAATCTTAAAAAGAACCAAATTCATAGAAAAATATATTAGATTTGTGGTTATCAGACATGTGGGATGGGGTAAAGGGAAACTAGATGAAGGTAGCCAAAATGTACAAACTTCTAGTTAAAAGATAAAATACCAGGGATATAACATACAACATGATGGCTGTAGTTAAGACTGCTGTGTAATATACATGTGAGTTGTTAAGAAAGAAAATATTAAGTTCAAATCACAAGGAAATTTTCTTTTTTTGTGCATGCAAGCTAAATTGCTTCAGTCATGTTCAACTCTGTGCAATCTTATGGACTGTAGCCTGTAAGGCTCTTCTGTCCATGGGATTCTCCAGGCAAGAATACTGGTGTGGGNTTGGACTGTGAAGAAGACTGAGCACCGAAGAATTGATGCTTTTGAACTGTGGTGTTGGAGAAGACTCTTGAGAGTCCCTTGGACTGCAAGGAGATCCAACCAGTCCATTCTGAAGGAGATCAACCCTGGGATTTCCTTGGAAGGAATGATGCTAAAGCTGAAACTCCAGTACTCTGGCCACCTCATGCGAAGAGTTGACTCATTGGAAGAGACTCTGATGCTGGGAGGGATTGGGGGCAGGAGGAGAAGGGGACGACCGAGGATGAGATGGCTGGATGGCATCACGGACTCGATGGACGTGAGTCTGAGTGACCTCCGGGAGATGGTGATGAACAGGGAGGCCTGGCGTGCTGCGATTCATGGGGTCACAAAGAGTCGGACACGACTGAGCGACTGAACTGAACTGAACTGATACTCACAGTGCAAGAAAGAGAGAGAAAATAACACTGCTATTAATAATAGCCTTGCAAACCCTTAAGTAACTTTTTTTCTTCTTAAGAAAAAATCCATAAAGATATTGTTGCTGCTGCTGCTAAGTCGCTTCAGTTGTGTCCGACTCTGTGCAACCCTGGAGACGGCAGCCCACCAGGCTCCCCCGTCCCTGGGATTCTCCAGGCAAGAACCCTGCAGTACATTGCCATTTCCTTCTCCAAAGCATGAAAGTGAAAAGTGAAAGTGAAGCCGCTCAGTCGTGTCCAACTCCTAGCGACCCCATGGACTGCAGCCTACCAAGCACCTCCATCAATGGGATTTGCCAGGCAAGAGTACTAGAGTGGGTTGCCATGGCCTTCTCCCCATAAAGATATTTTTTTATCAATTAATTTATGAGAAATGCTTGGCTCTGTTGCTTCAGAATGCTTCTGAAATCCCATACTTAAGTGTTTCAATGTAATTGACTATAATAAACAAAGCTCAGACCAATTTTCCAACATATGGGCTCCATATGGGCAACATATGGACTTCCCAGGTGGCTCAGATGGTAAAGAACCTGCTGCATGCAAAGACTCAAGTTCAATTTCTGGGTTGGGAAAATCTCCTGGACTAGGAAATGGCTACCCACTCCAGTGTTCTTGCCTGGAAAATTCCTTGGACAGAGGAGCCTGGCAGGCTACCATTCATGGGGTCACAGGGTTTGACACAATTGAGTGACTAACACTACTACTATTGCTACTATTACTACCACGACTATGGGCTCCATGTGTGTTTTCCTAAGAAGAAGGCTTTAATTTTCTTGGCAGTTGTAACTCTTTGGCTGACTTTTCAGCATGAGTGCCAGGGCTCTGTGGACACTGTGTAGGCTCTGATGAAATATAACTAGATATCAATAGCTTTACAAAATCCTTCTTTATTACATTCACCACAATGAGCACATTATAGAATAGCTGTACCCTATAATATACTGTTCACTATCTCTTTATCAATGAAAGAATTTTCAGCCTAGGCATCTTTCAAAATGCACTATATATTCTGGAGAAGCAATACACAAATAAAATGTCACCGAATCAAAAAATATAATATTTACTAGCCAAAGCAATGAAATAGAGATATTACAGTGATAAATTCCTGTATTCCATGGTGATTATT
Organism: Cephalophus harveyi; assembly: GCA_006410635.1. Lineage (NCBI taxonomy): Eukaryota > Metazoa > Chordata > Mammalia > Artiodactyla > Bovidae > Cephalophus > Cephalophus harveyi. The sequence continues at coordinate 28,634 of SJYT01009374.1, forward strand.
TCTATGTTCTTATATTCTCACAATAGAAAATCAAGCATAGTGCCAAAACAAATTGAGAATAAAATATTTGATAGTCTCAATTCTGTCTCTAAGTTCAAGTAAAAAAAAAACTGCTTCAGGGCTGCCTAACAGTGTCCTTGAGAGATCTTTTCAAGGATGTGTTTGGCAAGATATAAGTTAACTCTTATCCTGAAAATCAGCAACTACCACAAAAATTTTCTGAGATCCTAAGGTCAGGAGAGAGAAGATGCTGTGTACATTCTTTTGGTAAAATTAGATATCTTTAATTCCACTTGGAAATAATGTTATCCTTCAAACACACAGAGAAAAATGAAATTTTGAATCATATAACTATTGAAAAACTATAGATGTTTGACTTTGATATGACACTTTATACAATTTTATTATCCTACTTATTAGTCATCATCCTTCTCATTAACAAGTCATTTCATGATGCCTTTCAGGTACTCCCAATTAGCACTTTATCCTCACCCTCCAACTATAGCTTTATAAACTGCTTTATCCCTCTTGACACTGCTTCAGTTCAGTTCAGTTCAGTCACTCAGTCGTGTCCAAATCTTTGCAACCCCATGGGCTGCAGCATACCAGGCTTCCCTGTCCACCAACTCCCAAAGCTTACTCAAACTCATGCACATTGAGTTGGTGATGCCATCCATTCATCTCATCCTCTGTCGGCCCCTTCAATCTTTCTCAGCATCACGGTCTTTTCAAATGAGTCAGTTCTTCGCATGAGGTGGATAAAGTATTGGAGTTTCAGCTTCAGCATCAGTCCTTCCAATGAATATTCAGGACTGATTTCCTTTAGGATGCACTGGTTGCATCTCCTTGCAGTCCAAGGGACTCTTAAGAGTCTTCTCCAACACCACACTTCAAAAGCTTTGGCGCTCAGCTTTCTTTATAGTCCAACTCTCACATCCATACGTGACCACTGGAAAAACAATAGCTTTGACTAGATGGACCTTTGTTGGCAAAGTAATGCTTCTGCTTTTGAATATGCTGTCTAGGTTGTTCATAACTTTTCTTCCAAGGAGCAAGCATCTTTGAATTTCATGGCTGCAGTCACCAACTGCAGTGATTTTGGAGCCCTCCAAAATAAAGTCTCTCACCATTTCCATTGTTTCCCCATCTCTTTGCCATGAAGTGATGCGACTGGATGCCATGATCTTAGTTTTCTGAATGTTGAGTTTTAAGCCAACTTTTTCACTCACCTCTTTCACTTTCATCAAGAGGCTCTTCACTTTCTGCCATAAAGATGGTGTCATCTGCATATCTGAGATTATTGATATTTCTCCTGTCAATCTTGATTCCAGCTTGTGCTTCATCCAGCCTGGAATTTCACATGATGTAGGACCTTAGGAGCATCACTACGAACAAAGCTATTGAAGGTGATGGAATTCCAGTTGAGCTATTTCAAATCCTGAAAGGTGATGCTGTGAAAGTGCTGCACTCAATATGCCAGCAAATTTGGAAAACTCAGCAGTGGCCACAGGACTGGAAAAGGTCAGTTTTCATTCCAATTCCAAAGATTGCTCAAACTACTGCACAATTGCATCCATCTCACACGCTAGTAAAATAATGCTCAAAATTCTCCAAGCCAGGCTTCAACAATATGTGAACTGTGAACTTCCAGATGTTCAAGCTGGTTTTCAAAAAGGCAGAGGAACCAGAGATCAAATTGCCAACATCTGCTGGATCATTGAAAAAGCAAGAGAGTTCCAGAAAAACATCTATTTCTGTTTTATTGACTATGTCAAAGCCTTTGACTGTGTGGGTCACAATAAACTGTCTAAAATTCTGAAAGAGATGGGAATACCAGACCACCTGACCTGCCTCTTGAGAAACCTATATGCAGGTCAGGAAGCAACAGTTAAAACCAGACATGAAACAACAGACTGGTTCCAAATGGCAACCCACTCCAGTATCCGTGCCTGGAAAATCTCATGGACAGAGGAGCCTGGTGGACTGCAGTCCATGGGGTTGCAAAGAGTCGGGCACGACTGAGTGACTAACACAACACTAACAAGTCTGTATATTGTCACCCTGATTATTTAACTTATATGCAGAGTACATGATGAGTAATGCTGTGCTGGAGGAAGCACAAGCTGGAATCAAGATTGCAGGTAGAACTATCAATAACCTCAGATATGCAGATGACACCACCCTTATGGCAGAAAGTGAAGAAGAACTAAAGAGCCTCTTGATGAAAGTGAAAGAGGAGAGTGAAAAAGTTGGCTTAAAGCTCAACATTCAGAAAACTAACATCATGGCATCTGGTCCCATCACTTTGTGGCAAATAGATGGGGAAAGAGTGGCTGACTTTATCTTTCTGGGCTCCAAAATCACTGCATATGGTGACCAGCCATGAAATTAAAAGACGCTTACTCCTTGGAAGAAAAGTTATGAACAACCTAGACAGCATATTCAAAAGCAGAGACTACTTTGCCAACAAAGGTCCATCTAGTCAAGGCTATGGTTTTTCCAGTGGTCATATATTGATGTGAGAGTTGAACTATAGAGAAAGCTGAACCAAAGAATTGATGCTTTTGAAGTGTGGTGCTGGAGAAGACTCTTGAGAGTCCCTTGGACTGCAAAGAGTTCCAACCAGTCCATCCTACAGGAGACCAGTCCTGGGTGTTCCTTGGAAGGACTGATGTTGAAGGTGAAACTCCAATACTTTGGCCATCTGATGCGAAGAGCTGACTCATTTGAAAAGACCCTGATGCTCTGAAAGATTGAGGGCAGGAAGAGAAGGGAACGACAGAGGATGAGATGGTTGGATGGCATCACTGACTCAATGGACATGGGTTTGGGTGGACGCCGGGAGTTGGTGATGGACAGGGAGGTCTGGTGTACTGTGGTTCATGGGATTGCAAAGAATAGGACACAACTGAGCGATTGAACTGAACTGAACTGAGTCTGCATATAAGTTAAATAAGCAGGGTGACAATATACAGCCTTGACCTACTCCTTTCCCAATTTGGAACCAGTCTGCTGTTCCATGTCCATTTCTAACTGTTGCTTCCTGACCTGCATATAGGTTTCTCAAGAGGCAGGTCAGGTGGTCTGGTATTGCCATCTCTTTCAGAATTTTCTATAGTTTGTTGTGATCCACACAGTCAAAGGCTTTAGTGTAGTCAATAAAGCAGAAGTAGCTGTTTTTCTGGAGCTCTCTTGCTTTATTGATGATCTAATGAATGTTGGCAATTTGACCTCTGGTTCCTCTGATTTTTATAAATCCAGCTTGAACATCTGGAAGTTCACAGTTCACATACTGTTGAAGCCTGGCTTGGATAATTTTGAGCATTACTTTGCTAGTGTGTGAGATGAGTGCAATTGTAAGGTAGTGTGAACATTCTTTGAAATTGCCTTTCTTTGGGACATTGCTTACCCCTCAAAAATTCCTTCTTTCTACCATTCCATCCCATTAAAATTGTCATTCCCTAGGTTATTTCTGATTTAATAACAAGAAGAAAAAAATTCCACTGTGTTAGTCACCTAAAGGTGACCTTTCAGGATTTGAGGATATCAAAAGTATTTGGGAGGCCTTTCAATGGTGACCTGAATTCAAATCATGCCTTATCAGAAAAGCCTGCCATTGTGATGAGCCTTAATAGTAAAATTAAAGACTGATTCATAGCATCTATCCATTCAAGTCTCAGTGGTTTTGAGCTGCACCAGTCTCAAAGCTCTGGCTTTCACTGGTCCTCAAATATGTCTAGGACATTACCAAATTAGCAAGACATGAGCAGTTAAACCACGATTTAACCTTTACAAAGCACCATTTTAACTAGTAACGTGTGTAGCATCGCTTTTTTTCTCTCAGTACGATGCATCTCATCTAGAATATTTTTTTAATTCCAAAGTTAAGAACTCAAACATACATCAGTAGGTTTTTTAAAGAAAGTCCACTCTATTTTTTCAATCATTATGTTTTTGCTTTACACCAATCATACTCTAAATAGAGTTGAAAGCCCAAGAGGAGCTAAATCTCACTAATACTATTCACACTTCACACTTCTAGTTTGGGAAATAGTATAGCCTTCTTTTACTGAAAGTTCTTATATATTCTCTTAAGCACATCAACCACTACCTGTAAAATCTCAGGATTAGAGTTTTTTACTAGGTGATAACAATCTAAGGAACATGGTTTGTCTGAATTTCTACCTTCTATTCCTTGACAATACGACATTGATAGAACAAGATCTATTTCAAGAAAAGGCTAAAGTACATGGTAAGGTAGTTTTAGAGATGCTTCTATTCTAACAGGAAAGAAGAAGAAATGGATGGATGCATATGTCAACAAATACATCTTTTTAGTACTAAGGAAGATGTTACACAAGCATAGGAAATAAAACAGGCAAGCCATTTACTACTTAATGGTTGTTTTATGTGCATCTATTTAATTCTAGAACTCTCATCAGTACACAAGAGCTTTCTGTGATAGTGTGCTGTATTCCAAACTCTATGAAAATGAGAACCATGCCTGTCATGCTCATCACTATACTTTATCTCCTTATGGAATAACATGGTGCCTGGCATATGGTAGGTTTTCAATAAATGTTTCTTTAAAGAGGAAACTGGAGAAGGCAATGGCAATCCCCTCCAGTACTCTTGCCTGGAAAATCCCATGGATGGAGGAGCCTTGTAGATTGCAGTCCATGGGGTCATGAAGCCTCAGACAAGACTGAGGGACTTCACTTTCACTTTTCACTTTCATGCATTGGAGAAGGAAATGGCAACCCACTCCAGTATTCTTGCCTGGAGAATCCCAGGGATGGGGGAGCCTGGCGGGTGGCCATCTCTGGGGTCACACAGAGTCGGACACGACTGAAGTGACTTAGCAGCAGCAGGAGCAATGAGGAAATTGAGGTATATAATTATTTTCTTGACATATTCAACTCTATTTTTAGATTCCTTGTGCCCAAAAACAGTGTCCATATTCCCAGAATCCACAAAAGTGTCTTGCACATCTTTAATTTTTGCCTGATCAGTGCATAAAATTATTTTAATCATATATACCTTGTAGTTATTCCAGATATGGCTCTGACTAGATAACCAAAATGTCTGTTATCCTGAATTGTAGACTCATTGGCAGTGGTTGAATGAATGAGCTAAGATTATAGCATCTGGTCCCATCACTTCATGGCAAATAGATGGGGAAACAATGGAAACAGTGAGAGTCTTTATTTTCTTGAGCTCCAAAATCACTGCAGATGGTGACTGTAGCCATGAAATTCAAAGACTCTTACTACTTGGAAGAAATTCCCTGGTGGCTCAGATGGTAAAATCATCTGCCTACAATGCGGGAGACCTGGGTTCGATCCCTGGGTCAGGAAGATCCCCTGGAGAAGGAAATGGCAACCCACTTCAGTACTCTTGCCTGGAAAAGTCCATAAATGGAGGAGCCTGGTGGGCTACAGTCCATGGGGTCGCAAAGAGTTGGACACGACTGAGCTACTTCACTTTCTTTCACTTTTCTTTCTTAATCCTTGGAAGAAAAGTTATGACCAACCTAGACAGCATATTCAAAAGCAGAGGCATTACTTTGCCAACAAAGGTACATCTAGTTGAAGCTATGGCTTTTCCAGTAGTCATGTATGGATGTGGGAGTTGGACTGTAAAGAAAGCTTAGCACTGAAAAATTTATGCTTTTGAAGTGTGGTGTTGGAGAAGACTTTTGAGAATCCCTTGGACTGCAAGGAGATGCAACCAGTCCATCTTAAAGGAAATCAGTCCTGAATATTCATTGGAAGGACTGATGCTGAAGCTAAAACTCCAATACTTTGGGCACCTGATATGAAGAACTAACTCATTTGAAAAGACCCTGATGCTGGGAAAGATTGAAGGCAGGAAGAGAAGGGGATGACAGTGGACAAGGTGGTTGGATGGCATCATTGACTCAATGGACACAGATCTGAGTAAACTCTGGGAGTTGGTGATTGACAGGGAGGCCTGGCATGCTGCCGGGTTGTAAAGAGTCAGACATGACTGAGTGACTGAACTGAACTGAAAGAATGAAAGTGATGGAAAGAGTATATGGGAGCTTATAAATGCCTTAGAAGACCAAAACTTGTAAATAGAGTATATGATGAGACATGACTGGTTTCCTCATTCAGACTCCCCATGTCATGTCTGCCAGGATATTCCAAAACCTACTCTTGATAAATAGCTAATTGATGAAAAGTTGAGATTTATTGAGTCATAGGTTAGTCTGTCCAATGGGCATGCCCATACATTTTAATCAGCTAGGAGAAAGGAAGTGTGGCAAGATTTCTGAAGACAAGCAGGAGAAAGTGAAGATGCCATTTAAAGGCCAACATTATGCATTCTTTTTCAGGAGAAACTTCACCCATGACCTTTTATTGGCCTCTTCTCCACCATTTAGAGTTCAAGTGACCCTGCCTCTTCATTTGTTCATAACTTGTATTTGATCTCTAAGCTATTTAGGAACATATTTTTATCCAGTGGTTTCCCACTTTGGTCCTGAGATCCCATACATCAAAGTGTTAGTAAGTTGAATAGATGTGTAAAGCATTTTTGTGCATTAACTCTGTGCTGAAAAGTATCTGCTTTTGTGGTGAGTAAAATACAAATTTCTTTAAAATGTTTACTAAAGTCACTATAGATATTTATCATTTTGCATTTTCTCTGTGAAAAATGCCATTGGTAATTTAATAGAGAGTGAATTGAATTTAATAGATTGCCTTGGATAGTATGGTCGTTTAAACACTTTTAAATTCATATGGAATTACAAAAGACTCCAAATAGCTAAAGCAATCTTGAAAAATAAGAATGGAGCTAGAGGAATCAGGCTTCCTGGTGTTAAACTATACTACAAAGCTACATTCATCAAAATGCTTTGGCACTGGCACAGAAGCAGACACTAGATCAATGGAACAAGATAGAAAGCCCAGAAGGGAAAAAAAAAAAAAACAAAAACACACAGTTATGGTCGATTAATCTACAACAAATGAGGCAAGAATATACAATGAAGAAAAGCAGGCAAGTACTTACAATAGGTGGTACTGGAAAAACTAGACAGCTACATGCAAAAGAATGAAAGCACATTCTGTAAAACTATATGCAAAAATAAAATAAAAATGGATTAAAGACTAAATGTGAGACAAGATATTATAAAATTCCTAGAGGAAAACATACACAAAACACTTTTTGAGGTAAATTGCAGCAATATTGTTTTGGATCTGTCTCCTAGTGTAATGGAAATCAAAATAAAAATAAACAAGTGGAACCTACTTAAACTTAAAAGCTGTTGCACAGCAAAGGAAACCATAAGCAAGGCAAAAAGACAGTCCTTGGAATGGGAAAGAATATTTGCAAATGATGCAACAGACAAGAGATTAACTTCCAAAATATACAAATTGTACATGTACCTCAATACAACCTAATTAATAAATGGGCTGAAGATCTAAATAGACATTTCTCCAAAGAAGACATACTGATGGCCAAATGCACATGAAAAGATGCTCAACATCACTAATTATGAGAGAAATGCAAATCAAAATTATAGTGAAATACCTCACACAGGTCAGAATGGTCATCATCAAAAAGTCTACAAGTAACAAATGCTGGAGACAGTGTGGAGAAAAATGAACCCCTCTGCAATACTGTTGGGAATATAATTTAGTGCAGGCACTATGGAGAATAGCATGGAGGTTCCTTTAAAAATGAAATATAGAATTACCATGTGATCCAGCAACCCCACTCCTGGGCACATATCCAGAGAAAACTCTAATTTGAAAAGATACATGTACCCCAATATTCATAGCAGCACTATTTATAATAGTAAAGACATGGAAGCAACGTAAGTGTTGAACAACAGATGGATGAATGAAGTAAAGAAGTGGTGTATATATACACAATGGAATATTACACAGCCATAAAAAGAATGAACTAATGCCATTTGCAGCAACATGGCTAGATCTAGAGAATATCACCCTAAGTGAAATAAGTCAGAGAAAGACAAACATAGTATTATATCGCTTATATGTGGAATCTAAAAAGTGCTACAAATGAACTTATTTACAAAGCAGAAATAGACTCACAGACATAGAAAAGAGACTTACAGTTACCAAAAGGGAAAGGGAGCAGGGATAAATTAGGACTTTGGAATTAAAATATACACACTACTATATAAAATAAATAACCAAAAAGGACCTACTGTATAACACAGGGAACTATACTCAATATCATGTAATAACCTATAATGGAACAAAATATAAAAAAATAATATATATTATAATATTGTGTATATATATATATATATGAATTACTCTGCTATACACCTGAAACTAATACAACATTATAGCAAATAATGCAACAAATATAGTAAATCAACTATATTTAAATATGGAAACACAAAAGACCCTGAATAGCCAAAGCAATTTTGAGAAAGAAAAATGGAACTGGAGTAATCAACCTTCCTGACTTCAGACCTATACAACAAAACAGCAGTCATCAAAACAGTATGGTATTGGCAGAAAAACAGAAATATAGACCAATGGAACAAGATAGAAAGCCTAGAGAGAAACCCATGCACCTATGGGTACCTTATTTTTGACAAAGGAGGCAAGAATATACAATGGGGCAAAGACAGCCTCTTCAATAAGTGGTGCTGGGAAAATTGGATAGCTATGTGTAAAGGATTGAAATTAGAACACTTCCTAATGCCATACACAAAGATAAATTCAAAATGGATTAAAAACCTAAATGTAAGACCAGAAACTATAAAACTCTTAAAGGAAAACTAAGGCAGAACACTCGATGACATAAATCACAGCAAGATCCTCTATGATCCACT
>SJYT01009382.1:0-66387 GCA_006410635.1 Cephalophus harveyi
GTGACAATATACAGCCTTGACGTACTCCTTTTCCTATTTGGAACCAGTCTGTTGTTCCATGTCCAGTTCTAACTGTTGCTTCCTGACCTGCATACAGATTTCTCAAGAGGCAGGTTAGGTGGTCTGGTGTTCCCATCTCTTTCAGAATTTTCCACAGTTTATTGTGATCCACACAGTCAAAGGCTTTGGCATAGTCAATAAAGCAGAAGTAGATGTTTTTCTGGAACTCTCTTGCTTTTTCCATGATCCAGCGGATGTTGGCAATTTGATCTCTGGTTCCTCTGCTTTTTCTAAAGCCAGCTTGAACATCAGGGAGTTCACGGAGATCAATATAGAGAACCATCTCCACAATATAGTGAGAAAAATGTGTAGAATAGTGCTTGCAGTATGTTGACATTTGTATAATTATACAGACATGCATATATATGGCCATACATCTATATACCTTTGCATATATTTGCATGTATAATCTCTCTGAAAGAATGCATAAGCAACTGGTAACATTAAAATCCTCTGTGGAGGAGAACTGGATTGCCAGGGTTAGCAGTGGGAAGCAACATTGTCACTGTTTATGTCTTTGTAACTTCTGAATGTCAAACCATGAGAATATATTACCAATTCTAAAAATTTTAAATAAAAGTCAGTGGCTGTTTGAGAGTGCCTAACTGACCATCCACTTCCCAGGTTCTCCAAGCTGACCCCTGCATTGTCTAGTCACCAGGACACTATCTTTTGGACCTCAGCATTGTAGGCTCATGGACTGTGATCTTCAGTGAGCATGCTCAGCCTGCCCTGAGAGCCAGTGGGAGCCACTGATGGGGGCTGAACCTCTGTTTCTGCAGTGATTCTGCCCCTGAGGTTCTCATCACTCCCCAGTAGTCTCCCATATGTAAACCCCTGGGGGTGTACAAGTGCTCCTACTGGATGAATTGCACTGTGACTTTCTGGGAGGCAATGGGTGTTCCATAATTGGCTGGTTTCCCTTTGTGCCCAGGCTACCAGGAAGCTCTCAGATGTAATTACACGCCTGCCTCTCCTCACCTGTGCCCACACTGTATGGGCTCTCCATCCAGAACACCAGTCCTTCTCCCAAGCTCCCCAAAGCCTGTGGATCTGACAGAGAGGTGAGGGGAGTCCAGGCGACCACCAGCGTAGCTGGAGGGCAGGGAAGACCCACTGTGGGAGAAAGGGTAGATGGGCAGCAGCAGGCTAGGGGTAAGGTTAATGGGCACGCAGAGAATGCTGCATAATTGACTAGTGCTTCCAAGCTATTTCACTAACTCCTTGAGTTTGGCTAATAGTTTAAGAGGCAATTCCACAAAGCTGGTTATATTTCACTCATATAGTCTGACAGAGGAAAAGTCAATCAAGTCTGTCTGAATTTCCAGACGCGTTTTTGGAATGCCAGCTACAGCGGCTAAAAATTCATTCATTCACACTTCTAAAATTAATTTCATTTTAAGGTCTCAGATTTTTCAATTTGACAAATAAATAAAAATTCAGCTGGGAATTATCTTCTTGAAAATAATTCTCTCTCTTTCAGGGGAAAGAAACTGCATTAGCCTTGCTCATTTAGTAAGACGTGGTCTTTAAGTATAAATTGCTGAATTTAACAACAGAGGCCTGGATGTCCTCTGATCTTAACAACCCAGAACCAGGAGGCCTGACATTTATTAGCAGTGAGGGCTTGGGGTCTTGCATGACACAGACACTCAGGTATTTGTGGAGAGATGAGCTCCATCTATCTGAGCTTCATCCAAGCAAGGATGAGCTCTTCCCCACTTGTATACAACTGCAGGAACAGCAGGGTTACCTCGGTGTTGCACGAAACGCTAGGCATGGAAAGGACTTTGTAAGCCGTCAGCTGCAAAGGTGCTCTATCTGAGCGGTGGCTGGAGGAGAAGGTATGGAGACCACCTGGAGCTTTCACGGGCTCACTACCGAGCCTGGGAGGTAGGAAGATCCAGAGGTTGTGCAGGCCAGGGCATGTGGGAGCCAGGGATAGTTTCAGGAGCACAGTGCAGGGTGACACATAATAGAGAGGGTGGAATCTTCAGTGTTCTCACACTCCCCAAATTCAGGCCTTTGTGACCACTCCGTTCGACAGCCTTCTCCGACCTGACCTCCTGCCTCCTGATGGGTTTTCCTCCTGTCTCTCCTCCCCCTGCCTCGATCTCTGCAGCCTGGAGCTGACAGCAGTCCATTCTAGCATCGAGACCTGTGCCAGCTCCTCACTGTGCTCTGTAACCTGCACATGGGCTTTAGAGGCCAGCTCTGCCTCCCCTGCAAGCCGCATTCACCGTCCTACTTGCCCCTTTCTGGGTGGAGTCTCCCCGATGCCCCCAGGCTGGGAAGAGATGCCCTTGTAGGTGTGAGTACACATTGCTGGGCACAATCTCTGCTTCCTGTCATTACACCCATCACGATGGTGCCTCTGCTTTTCTCTCAGCTATTCATGTGTGTGTGTGTGTGTGTGTGTGTGTGACAACTAGATCTGCATTTTGGAAAGTGCCTTGGCTGCAGAGAGGCACATAAGTGGCAGGATGCAGTGAATGTACGGAGATGGTTCTCCCAACACCTCTAGAGCCCTGCTTTCATGGTAGGCCTGCACGTCCCTGCCACCCCTGAACTGAAGCCACGTGACCTGCCTTGTCACCCTGAACTGTGGCCAGAGCAGTCCACTTCTGGGTGTGGGGGGGAAGCTTTAAGGGCCAGGGAGAGATTGGCCACATACCCACCCTCAGTGGAGGTGAACGTGGAGGCAGGTGTCAGGATGAATCTATGTCAGGTTGTGTCCCTGAGCAGTCACAGTGAGCAGTGCCCTCCTGCCAACCATATGGGACCTAAAGCCTGAGCAGGAAATAAGCCTCTGTTGTGTTCCTGGAAATTGGGGGCTTGTTTGTTACTGCAGCATGATGTCACCCATGCTGACTAGTACACTCATTAGGAGGCCTGCACCTAAGTCCAGACAGGATGATGGTGGCCTGGACTAGATCTAGCCTTGGAGGAAGAGAGGGACCAGAGAGGATGCTCTGGGAGAGATTTAGGAGGTGAAATCCACAGGGCTGGGTGATGGTGTGGCCACCATGGATGAAGGAGGCTCCTGCAGCCACTTTCCCTCTTTCAGGGGCATGCTCACTCAGACCTCCTCAGAAACCCATAGGTTCTCTGAGTTAAGATTTACCATCCTATTTTTATATCCAGGGTCAAGGGTCTGTGTTGGTTCACTTCAAACCTTCCAGAGAGGCAGGAGATCTGGGTCCTTGCTTTGTGGAGGAAGTGCCTGTCATAACCATGAAAGATGAAGCCACAATGAAAGCAAAAGTGTTAGTTGTTCAGTCGTGACTGACTTTTTGTGACCCCATGGACTGTAGCCCATCGGGCTCCTCTGTCCATGGGATTCTCCAGGCAGGAATACTGGAGTGGGCTGCCATTTCCTTCTGCAAGGGGGTCTTCCCAACCCAGGGATTGAACCTGAGTCTCCTCTGTTGCAGGCAGATTCTTTATGGTCTGAGCCACCAGGGAAGCCACAATAGTTATAATGTATTGATTGGACCTACTGTGCTATTGGTGGGGGTTGGGGAGGGTGGGGGGAGTGGACTTCTCGGAGACTCAGTGGTAAGGAATCCATCTGCAATGCAGGAGACCCGGGTTCAATCCCTGGATAAGGAAGATCCCCTGCAGAAGGAAATGGTAACCCACTCCAGCATCCTTGTCTGAAAAATCCCATAGACAGAGGAGCCTGGTGGGCTACAGTCCACGGGGCCGCAAAGAGTCAGACATGATTGAGCAACTAAACAACAACAGCAACTGTACTATGCGAGGGCTTTACAAACAGCACCCACTATGACACTCAGAACAAGTGGCGGGCAGGCTGAGTTACAGACTCCATGTCACGGATGGGGACGCTGAGGCTCAGAGAGCTTGCAGACCTTCCCAAGCTGGGAGCTGGCAGAGCCAGAATCCAAAGTCAGCCCATGTGGCTTTTACCCAATTCCACGTCACTGCTGGGGGTGGACAAACCCCTCAGTGAATGAGCCGGGAATTGAAGCCATGTGCTTGGGGGCTGCGCCTTCCTCTCCGAGCTGGGGAGGGGACGGGCAGCGGGGGTGTCCGAGGCTCGTAGCTGCTCCCAGCACGACAGGTGCCCTCCCGGAGGCGTCTAGGCGTTGGCAGTGTTCTGGGCCCCCCTCAAGTGCACGCGTCACCGACTCTCCTGCATAAACACCAGGGGGCTGAGTCCTGTTCTTGGCTCCGTGCATACACGTGCTGGCTCCAGGCTCCCACAGATGCCAGAGAGCCCATGGGGTATGGATGCCTGCCTTGGGGGGCTTATCCCCAACTCCTGGGCTTGAGGTGCAAGTCTCCCACCCAAGCAGAAACAAAAGCTGCTTCCCAGATGTCACCAGAAAGACAGCACCATCCTTTTGCTTGCTGTTAATTCTCTCTCTCTCTCTCGTTCTTTATTTCTCTTGGCGGAGGATGCTAAACTCAGGCAGTCCCTCAGCCCCAGTCTCTGTGCTGAGCTTGTGGTTGGAAAGCGCAGGTTTTAGAGTCACATGGACCTGCGTTTGGGCTTCCCCGGTGGGTCAGCTGTAAAGAATCCACCTGCAATGCAGGAGACTTGGGTTCAATTTCTGATTGGCAAGATCCCTTGGAGGAGGGCATGGCAACTCAGTCCAGTATTCTTGCCTGAGAAATCCAATGGACAGAGGAATCTGGCAGGCTACAGTGCATGGAGTCACAAAGAATTGGACACAACTGCACACATGCGTGGACTTGGGTTCGCAGGCCAGCTTTGCCAAGTATGTGCTCTGTAATCTGGACAAGTTACTGACCATCTCTGAGCCTCAGTTTTGTTACCTCAAAAATAGTTTTCAGGGATAACCTCATGGGGCTGTCAGGACGATGAGGGGAAGGAACTGGATGTAAGACGTGCCCTCCAGCCTTTACATTCTACAGGGAGAAGGAAGACCCTTCACAAACCACCAGCTAAATACATCAAGTAAGCCTAGCCTGAAAAGCCAAGTAGATGAAGGACAGAGGGCTATGCAAGCCTGCTATGGGGAACCTGGGGCTCCTCTAGCTCCCACAGGGTGGGGGTAGGGGGGGCTCAGGAGATGACTTTTAGGCTAAGACCTAAAAGCAGATCTTTGAAGGAGAAGTTGGTCACTAAACCTGGGGGCGGGGGGGATCATTCCAGGCATAGGGAGCAGCTTCTGCAGAGGCCTTGAAGCAGGCGAGAGGAGGCAGGGTCAGGTGAGGAAGGAGGGGCAGGGTTGGCAGGGCAGGCTGAGGCTGGAGCCTGCTGGGTGCTCTGGGTGATTCTGGAGAATCTGTATTTTTTCCCAAAGGCAATGGAAGACAGTGACATGCTCAGGGACATAGAACATGGTCAGGTTTACCCTCTAGAAGCTCAGTCCCAAGGATTGCCATGTGGTCAGGGGCTGGTGTGGAGCAAAGAGGGACCATGTGAGCAAGTCTAACATATCAAGCCTGACACTGTGAGCTCCTGACCCAAGGCAGGGGTGGGAAGAGAGTCTGGACTCCTGAGGATGGAGAATTCTGGCACTTGGTGTTTACGGTGCGCTCTACTCCATGGTGACCTTTAAAGACAGGGAATCAATTTCATTTTTTTCTGTATCCACAGGACTGGGTATCAGCCTGACACCGAGAGCCAAATTGTGTACTGCACAAATAAACGTCCCAACTACAGTGTCACTAGGTCTTCCCCACCGGCTAAACTCGTAAAGAACCCGGCTGCCAGTGCCGGAGGTGCAGGAGACTCAGCTTCGATCCCTGGGTCAGGAAGATTCCTGGAGGAGGAAATGGCAACCCACTCCAGATTCTTGCCTGGTAAATCTCATGGACAGAGAAGACTGGTGGGCTGTAATCCATGGGGTTGCAACGAGTTGGACACAACTGAATACACACACACATACACACAAAAGGTGTAATTATTGAGGCTCTTCGACCTTGTGTCAGTGCTAGAAATATTTGGGGGCTAGGGTGGGGACATGAGTCCCCTCCACAGTGAACTCTGTGGCCTCACATCTCCTGGCCCAGCCCTGGTCTGGAACCCGAGAAGGGGACAGCCCTGCTGGTCCTTCCAGAGTTGCAAGTATGGCAGACTGAGCTGCTGGCCCCACATGTGTGTGACTGTGTGGGTAACGTCCCTCTGTCTGAGGGGTGTTGCTTTTAGAGTATGCAGTATTTCCCTGCATCCAGGTTTGTGCTTTTCTGATTGGCCAAGAGGCAGGATGAGCTACAGCAATTGGAGGGCAGGCTTTGTGGTGAAGACAGCGCTGCTGCAGAGAAAGCCAGAGAGCATTTCAGCCACTACCTTGCTCGGTGGTGCGGATGAGATTGTTTCCTCATCTGCAAAGCGGGAATGTTCATGGACTTATGGCTGTCTTTAACATGGAGACACCAGGCCACCCAGAAATGAGGACCAGGAGAGGGCCTTCATCTGGTCTCCAGGGAAAGGCACCCATGGGTGGACAACAGGTACTGTGGGCCCCCAGCTTCTGGACCCTCTGCCTACATCAGTGCTGAGGTTCTGGATGAAGGGATCAGGAAGAGCCTGGGGTCTACATTTTGACCCTCCCTGGTTGGGTAATAAGGGAGTCCTGGGGTTGGTTTGGTCAAGTCCATGCCTGAGAAGTTGGGGTTGGAAGCTCTGTTTCAGAGAGCTGGGAATGACAGTAGAAAAAGCCAGTGTGGGGTGACTCCATGCCAAAGCAGAGCAACAACACCCAGGGTTGGGACTTCCCTGGTGGTCCAGTGGTTAAGACTTCACCTTCCAATGCAGAGTATGGGTTTGATCCCTGGTCAGGGAACTAAGATTCCCACATGCCTTGTGGCCATAAGACCAAAACATAAAACAGAAGCAGTATTGGAACAAATTCAATGAAGACTTTAAAAATGGTCCACATAAAAAAAACCTTAAAAAAAGAACACTCAGGGTCAATTTCTGAACCCAAATTTTACATTCAGAGACTCTTGGTCTTCAATGTGTGGGCCATAGGGTCAGAGGCGAGGGAGTCAGGACTGAGCAAGCAGGGCTCAGGCCAGTGTGTAGAGAGTGCTTGCAACTGCCGGTTGGCAGGGGAGCATGGCTGAGCCCCTGTGACTTTATGAGGCTTTGGGATCCCAAGTCAGGGCTCCAAGACATTAGGGCTGCACCAGAGGCAGTCAGACCAGTGCAGAAGCAGCCAGAGGACAGTGCATCATGTTAGGGTGGCCTGGACTCCCAGAGCCCCTGCATATCCTATTGGAGCATCTTCACAGCCTATACAGCTCTAACACATCTTTATCTGTGCTCATCTTCCTGGGGGGTTGGGGACTATGACATCCAAGCTTCCTGGGCCTACAGCACAGCTCAGGGCCTGGACTGCTGTACAGTTAGTCTTGAAGACATGGAGTGTGGAATTAACAAGGATACACCAATAAGTTCAGCTTCATAAGTACCTTTTGAGCACCTACTGTGTGCTTCATTCCTCACGCATCCCTGCCACCAGGGTAGTTTCCAGCCAAGACTTGGTTTTTATTTCTAGAGAAACTAACCCTGATCCTCCCAGGTGGACGTGCTGGCTACTTGCTGCTGCTGCTGCTAAGTCATGTCTGACTCTGTGGGACCCCACAGACGGCAGCTCACCAGGCTCCTCTGTCCCTGAGATTCTCCAGGCAAGAATATTGGAGTGGGTTGCCAATTCCTGCTCCAATGCATGAAAGTGAAAAGTGAAAGTGAAGTCGCTCAGTCGTGTCCAACTCTTCGAGATGCCATGGACTGTAGCCTACCAGGTCCCTCCGTCCATGGGATTTTCCAGGCAAGAGTACTGGAGTGGGTTGCCATGTCCTTCTCTGCTGCCTGCTTAGACCTGGATAAAATGACATTCTGCTAAAATCAAGTCTTCACTAGATACTGGCCAGTCCAGTCAAACTGATAGCCTTTTTGTGGTCCCTCACATGTGGGTTCTCTGCCACATGAGCAGCTGGTTTTGAATTAAGGTTTCCTGTGATTTGCAAGGCAAATCTAGTCACAGAATGGCTTGGAGCTGGGCCTCTCATGTTGGTGTGCTGTAGGTGCCAGAGGGACTACAGTTCAAGGAGAAACACTGATTTGCTGCTGGCACCATCAATTTTACTCACAGATTTAGAAAACAAAAAGCTATAAATTTTTATAGACACATGCAGTGCAAAGGAGCAGCCAAACTTGGCCTGGAGTCAAATGGACCGTCTATAGAAGTGTATAAGACAAAGCACACGTCTTTAACAGAAATCTGCACCTGAGCTGGACAGTACCAGATGGCCACCTACTATTCTCAACCCTCTTCTGGTTCTCCTGTGCCAGGAAGGCTACTCTCACGACCATACTGGAGGATCTCTTGACCATTGCTCTTCTGGGAAAGTGGCGTGGACCACGTGAGGACACCACCAATTGGCTTTGAACTCCTATCCCTCCCATAATCCACTTCTAGCACGATTCAACACCTGAGCCCAAAGGTGAATGATTTAGAATCAATGTAAGAGGGCATTTTTAGGGATTCTTAGACACTGGATGAATTCTAGGTCTTAATTCTGCCACTGAATCTGAATCAGGTAGATAATTCTCTTCCCAATCTGCTCTCCAGGTTTCCCTGTCTGTAAAATGGGAGGAGTGGGTCTTACGATCTCTCTGAGGTTCCTTTCAGCTTCAACATTTTATGTTAGGCCTCTACTCCCTGGCCAAGTGGGTATCATTCAGATTCAAACTAAAACATCAACTAAAATGGACTGTGAGCATCCTTGCATACACATTATACATGTTCTCAAAACCCCAGAAAGATAGGTGTTATTACCTCCACTTTGTAGATTACAAAAGAGAGGCTTAGAGAAGTTTAGTGTGTTAACTGAGGTCACACAGACGGGAAGTTGCAGAGCTGTGAATCATTCTGTTTCTGGTCCAAGGGGCTGAGAGCAGACACTGTGAACCCAACAGCAGCTCAGTTTCCTCCAGCCCTTTCTCCCTGCCTGCCTGGGAGCTCAGCTCTGTGCTCTGGTATAAGAGGTTGAGGATGGGCGCCAGTTGAAACTCCAGGCCATGGGTGGACTTTGGCCAGCAATGTTGGTACTGTTCTGGAAGGCTGGCAAAGAGCAGGTTGTCAAGGGCTGAGAGAGCATCTCTGGCCCAGGCTGGGTTTGCCCTTCCCAGGGGGGGGTCTTCCAGGCCCCATTTTTGCCTTGAGCTTAAAGAGCTGCCTGTTCTTTGCATCACTTTGCCATCTGAGGGCCTCTACCTGCCAGGTGGCACATCATTCTCAGAGATCCATCCTCAAATATTCCTGTGCACCTTTACCAGCCTCCCAGTTCATCTCCCAACACCTATGGGCTGTGGGCAGGAGAGGAAGAGACATGCTGCAGGGTCTGAGCTCAGAGCTCTGTCTTGGACCATCAGGAGGGCGACTTCTAGGACGCTTTTATTTAATTCAATTCAATCACTGCCAGTTTGCCTGCAGTAATGGCTTTCGAGCCCTTAGTTCTCTTCTCAGAACCTTAAGGTGGCCTAAATTCCTGAGATGACACTGGGCAAGCAAATTTCCCTCTTTTGGCCTCCGGTCTTCATCCAGGAAGTAACCAGCTGGTTAGGTCCCGTTGGATCGCAGGTCCCTCGCAGCGGTGACATTTTAGCATCCG
Organism: Cephalophus harveyi; assembly: GCA_006410635.1. Lineage (NCBI taxonomy): Eukaryota > Metazoa > Chordata > Mammalia > Artiodactyla > Bovidae > Cephalophus > Cephalophus harveyi. Next base: position 9,676 of record SJYT01009382.1, read on the forward strand.
CTATCTTTGACTTTACCTTCCCAGAGGCATCGGGATGGATGCCTTTGGAGAGCGCAGCAAGCATAAAAATCGCTCTCTGGCTGTCTGCGGCTTTCACTTGGCGGCCACAGGTCCTACTCCATCCCCCCACGCCAAAGGCTCACCTCCACGGCGCCCTGATCCCCGGTCCATCCAGGCCTGGGCTTTCAGCCTCGCAACTCCGGAAACCCCAGGGCAGCGCTAGAGGCGCGATTGCGGCGGCGGCGGCGGAGGCGCAGGGGGCGGGGGTGAGAGATGCGCCCACTTGTCCCGCGGCCTCCGCAGCGGCCCTGGCCCCAGATCCGGCCCCAGCGCGTCAGAAGGGTCCCCGGAACCCTTCGGTTTGTTGCTTGGGCGTGGAGACGGCTGGGAGTTCACCACCGGTCGATGGCACCGAATCGACCCCTGCGAGCAGTCCCTAACTTGGCTCGTCTTCGCTCCCGCCGCGGTGAGGTAGGGGCCGCGGCGCTCGGACGCCTAGGTCTCACCCTTTCCGTGCCTAAGCGCGGGGAAATTCAGCTACCTGGTCCGGGGCTCTCCCGGGTGGGAGCACCATTTTTGGCTGGATGTGCTTCTACATTCACTGTTTCTGTCTGTCCTGAGGCACCCCATCTCCCTCCAAACCGCGTCTCCCTCCGCATCTCCGCGTCTCGCCCGCTCTGTGCCCGCCTCCTGCTGAGCTCGCCGGGTGCAGGACAGCTGCAGCCCACACCCGCTCCCTGCCTGCAGTCCCGGGCCCCTCTGGCCATCGCGGGTTACAGCCCGCTTAGGCCAACCCTCCCATCTCTCCGAGGGCGCCGAAAGTAGAGGGACTAAAGTTCGGGCGCCTTCGGCCGGCGAAAGGCCCGGAGCCCCAAGGGCCGCGGCCCCGGCGCTGGCCTCACCTGTTTCTCCAGCGGCTCCTTGGCCGAGAGCGTAGGCTTGGGGGAGGGCGCGCGGTCGCAGACGCAGCCCTCCAGCAGGTAGAGCCCCGAGGGCCGCGAGCTCGAGTCGCTTTCGAAGTAGAAGAGCAGGTTCTGCAGCAGCGCGAACCACTTGGTTTGCCATTTTGTGTTGTCCGAACTCCGCTTGCTCAGGTAGCCTTTGCGCGTTCCGTCCTTGCGCGCCAGCAGCCCCAGGGACGCGACGTGGCCATCGTTCAGCCGGATCCCCTTCTGCATGGTGCTCGGAGGCCAGCTCGACTCCACGCGCTTACATCTTCTCCGCGCGGAACCCGGCAGCCCCGGTCCGTGCGCGCTGTGCTCTGCCTCTCTCTGGCGCTCGCTCCTTCGCGCTCTCCCCTCCCCCCTAAATCTCTACAGTCCAGGATCTGGCGCTGAGCCGCGGCTGCTGGAATCCAGGTGTACCATTCCCCTCCAGAACCTCTTCTCAACTCCGCAAAGCCCCGGGGCCCTGGAGACGCCTCCCGACCCTCCCCCGGCGCCGGGCAAACGGAGGGACTGGCGAGCTGCGCGCTGGCGAGGGGCAGGCGGAGTCATGTGACGCTGATCCCTCGAAGAGCCCGTTTCAGCAGCGCGGACAGGGACACACGCACGCAGCCCGCTGAGGCGCAGAGCCACGCGCAGGCTGCACCTTGGCACCTCCTCCTTCTCCCCGGACACACGCGCACACGCACAAACACAAATCCTGTCCTCCCTCCCCCGATCTCCTCTTCTCCTCTTTGGGTGTTAACAAATCAGATCAATTTTCATTTAACCCAAGGAACACCAGAGGCTCGCCATCCTGGGAGCTGGCGTCTTTGCGCCCCGCCGCAGCGCACTGTAGACCTGGGGTTAAGTACCATTTGTCATTTTCTCCTTCAGAGGCTTCCTCCTGGTACTTTATTTTTCTTTTCCGAGGTGGATGGAGGAAGGTGGATGGCGAAATGGATCTGAAAGAGCTTTCAGTTCTAATATTTGCGTAACCGACCAGGTCACATCGTTTCAGCATCCGATCCTACTTCTGGTGGCTTCCCCAGCGACCTGAGGATAATACAGGCGGAGATATGGAGGGGGGACGTGAGCATTTATTTTAATTTATTTTGAGTGTTGCCATAATTACCAGCGCCACCCCTGAGCCCCGAGGTCTGGCTAGCGAGCCGAGCCGCTGCTGGCAGTTTTCTGCAAATACCCTCCAAAGCCTGAAGGCGGGCTTCAAACGCAGGCGCCAGGGACCATGGGAGCCTTCAAATAGCTGCGCTGGCGCAATGATACCTTAATGATAGATTTTCCGTTCTTATTTTTAGCTCGCATTCGCCTACACAGTTACACGGCATTTATCCGGGAACGTCACAGCGCCCGCTTGCTGCACCGGGAGGGCGCGCCGGCCGCCGGGCAGACGGGGCGCTGGAGCTGGAATCGCGCACCGTCGTCTGCCGCAGAGGGTACCGGCCGGGCTAAGGCCGGGAGCGGCGGCCCCCAGCCCGGCCTGGCCTGTTAGCAGCGGGGACAGGCGGGAGCGCAGCCTTCGGGAGGAAGGAAGGAAGGGCACCATTTTTCAGTACAGAATCTGCTGGCACCCCACCTCTCTCCCTCACACGCGCAACACACAGACACATCCACATACCACACCCCCCCCCCCATACACACCCCACACCCACTCACCCTGGTCTGGAGCGAGGGAAGGGCTTGGGAATAAGCTCTGGGAAGGCCCCGGGAAATCCACGGAGAGACACCAGGCCGTGCCTAAATTGGAACAGCCCCGGTCCTGGGCACAATGGCAAAAGCCTGCCTTTTTAAGATGGGGACCATTCCGAGGGAGGAACTGACCGAGTTAGCCTCTCAGTTCCCACCCTCGGCTTGGGAACTCTAAGGATTTTTCTTCACGAATAATGAAAGCAAAGAAGGGTGATGGCTAAAACTCTTCATTTAGCCTCGATTTTCCCAAGAAGGTCCCTGTACGGCGACCACCTTCAACTCTCTTCTGCCTTCTTTGTGAAAGCCGAGTTTCCAGAAGTGAGTTTCTTAAGCCAGTCTCTCTTCCTCTAAACTCTTCTTTTAGGAAGCCTGATACAGAGGCCAAAGGAACTTCAGGGAAGGGGCACTGTTCTAAGGGCTTCAGATTGACTCAGCCATTTAGTTGTCACACAGCTCTAGGAGTAGTGTGCATCCCCTTCCCTCTCCCCTCATCAGCTCTGTGGTGCAGAAGGGGGAAGTGGAGGCCTGGGGTGGTTGAGTGACTTGTTCAGAGTCACTCGGCTGGATAGTGGCAGGGGCAGGATTTGAACTTGGTGGTCTCTCCCCACTGACTATGTAGAGTTGAATGACTGGTTGCTGTGTTGCAGAGGGTTTGGCCTTTATCCTAAAAGGGGCCCTCTCTCATGTGGGCCAGAGCCAAGATTGAGTCTGCTTGACATGTGGAGACAGTGGGGGAAGGGGAGGGGGGATTAACTGGGAGATTGGAATTGACATATATACACTACTGTGTGTAAAACAGATAGCTAGAGGGAAGCTGCGGTATAGCACAGGGAACTCAGCTTGGTGCTCTGTGATGATCAAGAGGGATGGGATGGGAAGGGGATAAAAAGGAGGTTCAAGGAGGAGGGGATTTATGTATACCTATCTATGACTGATTCACTTTGTGGTACAGCCACAAAGTGAAACTAACGTTGAAACTTTGAACTAACACAACATTCAAAAGCAACTATACTCTGATTAAAAAAAAAAAAGATTGGGTCTGCTTAGAGGCTGCTGTGGCCAGCGCCACCCCTGGGACCTATGGTACCTGAGTTCCAAACCTGGACAGCACACTGGAAGGTTGGGTGTGGTTCAAAGTATTCATGTGGGAGAGAGGAGGTGACCGCAGCCCTAGCACTTTAATTATGTCCATCTGAGCTGCAAACACACTGCTTTCTCTCTAATCTCCATTGGCAGAAACCTGAGCAGAGCCTGTGAAGGGGCCCTCTGGTCATCCCCCTGGTCTCTGGCCAGAGTTCAGGACCATTGGAAGGCACTCAAGGGAGTTGCTTAAGGAGACATCGGCTGCAGTTTGGGTTGGGGTGGGGGTGCCAGGGAGCAGGTAGGCATGTCCTGCCATAGCAGGCAGAGTTGGGCATGTCTAGCTATGGTGTGTGCTGTCTACCAGGCCAGAGACCAACTCTTCCCCGTAGGTGGAAAAGATGCCCGCAAGACCTCACAAGTGCATCTGGGCTTTGCCTTGTTTCATTCCATCCTCTCCATAAAGCTTCTGGACAAGGGTTAATAACCCTGTTTCACAGATGGAGAAACTGAGGCTGCAGAGTGGAAGCGACATTTGCAAAGAATCTTGTAGGGCAATGCTATGATGGGGATCCTGACTGCTCAACTACAGCTCATCGCAGAGGACTTGCTCTCTGGGTCTCCCAACTTCCAGCTCTCTGGGCTGAGGTCTCTGTAGAAAAGGAAACAATAAGGAGGATTAAGGAGTATTTTGGTGGGTTTGAGATCTGCATCTAGAAATGACTAGCTAGTGACATGGACATTGCTTAGTCCAAAGTCCTAGTAAGTCTTCATGGGGAGATTTCTGCAGGGCTTCAGAAGAGTGCTCTGCTTAGGCATTTGTGGACCTGGGAGTTGTGTGGATCTGACCTGCCTTTAGGCCCTGGGAAGAGGGAGTCTTTGGGGTGTGTGTGTGTGTAAGTGTGGTGTGATGTACACATGAGAGGTGTGTGTGTGGTGTAGGTGTAACATTTAGAGAAACCTTGGTCTTTTGGCAACATACTCTGAAAGAAAAATGTACTTTTCACATCACCTAAAAAAATGAAGAATTTAATATGTTGAGTCAGAGGAGTTTTGGAAACAGAGGCTTTGCCAATGGGGATTCATTCCTCCAACTTTGGGCTCGGTTGTTAGCTTTGCTCCGGGATCCACATGTAGATGTGAGGGGTTTATACCTTTACTTTCTGACCAGTGAGAATAGCCTTATTATACTGTTGGACTATAAATGTAATGCAGGCGTTTTGTAAAGTATTAAGGCAATATAGAAAGTAAAGAGATTACTCCGCCATTGATTTTCTTCTTTTCTATTTTATGTCCTTGACTTTCCTCGTTGCTAACATATTTACCAAAATAGGATTCTCAAACACACGCTATTTTATCATCTCTCTTTACTTATCAGCATGTGAGGACATATTTTCATATCATTATGGACTAGGGTTCTTGGCCTTCTTAATCAATAGAAATTGATCAGAGGCTAGACAAGCGATTCAGGCGAGGCTTTATCGAGGTCCCTGCTGCAGTGGGAGAGAGCAGGGTGAGAACAAACAACAGGTTCCCTTGCTTGCTCCCTGGCATGGGTTGGGGGACAAGCTGGTTCCTTATATGGGGTGAGGGTAGGGCTGTGTCCAGGATTGGGCTGGAGGGGTGGCTTAGGTGGTTTGCCCACCCCTTAGGTGGTGCTGCGTACAGGGGCCATGTGCAGTATCCTGCTTTTGCTCCAGGCTCCTCAAAAGTGGCAGTTGGGGGTTTTGGTCTCTTTTGGTCCAGAATTTGCCCCAGCTACACATCATGCAGTTATTTTTAGTTCCATACAGTTTCTTTGTATTTTGTTGTTGGAGGAGAGATGTGTCCAGGTACAAGCACTGCAGCAAAGGGTTCCAGGTTTGTCTCAATATTACTGCAAATTTTAATCAAATATTACTACAGATTTTAATCAACAGATTCTTTGATTTGGCATTTGGGTTGTCTTCAAGTCACAGCTTTTGGAATGCCATGCCGTGCCATTCTGTGCCAAGTCACTTCAGTTGTGTCTGACTCTTTTGCAACCCCATGGACTGTAACCCTCCAGGCTCCTCTATCCATGGGATTCTCCAGGCAAGAATACTGAAGTGGATTGCCATGCCCTTCTCTAAGCTTTTGGAATAATGATGTAATTAGTATCTTTGTAGATACATTTCCCTCCCTTAAGCTAAAAACTGAAATTTCTAGGTTAATGAAACATCCATTTGAAACATTAATACTTATTAATAGATTTCCAAAGAGAGCTTTTATTCTTGACATGGCTGTCCACAGAGATGAGAGTATCCATTTCTCCATCTATTTGTCAGTCCTGGATATTGATACTAACCATCAGTTTTAATCTGTGTTGCAAATAATCTCCACAGTTTGTTGCTTGTCTTTAATGCTATGTATCTATATATTGCAGGGATTTCCCAAGTAGCTCAGTGGTAAGAATCTGCCTGCAATGCAGGAGATGTGGGTTTGGAAGATCCCCTGGATGAGAGCATGGCAACACACTCCAGTATTGTTGCCTGGAGAATCCTATGGACAGAGGAGCCTGAGGGTTATAGTCCATGGGGTCACAAAGAGTCAGACACAACTGAAGTGACTGAGCATCCATTCACAACTATATATTTTATATGTCTTTATTTGGGTTGTAAAATTTTAAAACTTGGGTGCAGATAAATATATCTTTTTCTTTATGGTTTCTTATTTTAGATCTCCTGCCCTCTTGTGCCAGTTCCTTCAAGATTGAAACATATGTGCCCATATTTTCTCCTTCATTTATTCAATTTTATTTTTTCTATTTATGCTTTTAATTCATTAAGAGTGAGGTTGGGGGTCTTGCTTATTATTAATTTTTGCCAAAGAGCTGGCAAATTGTCCTAATACCCTTGATTGAATAATCCAAATTCTACCACTGATGAGGAGTAGCATCTTTATCAGGGATCAAATTCTTGTCAATACTTAGGACTATTTCAAGACACTGCTTTTTGTCCTATTGTTCTGTCTGTTGTTATTTTTTTTTTAGTTGTGATATAGTTGCTTTACAATATAGTATTAGTTTCTGCTGTACAGCAAAGTGAATCAGTTGTATGTATGTATGTCCCCTCCTTTTTGGACATCCTTTCCTTGCCTCCCGTCCCACTCCAATAGGTCATCACAGAGCACAGAGCTGAGCTGCTTGTGCTATACAGCAGCTTCCCACTAACCATCTATTTTACACATGGTAGTGTATGTGCGTCATCGGTACCTCTCAATTCATTCCACCCTCCCTTGTCTGTTCTTATCCCAGTGATTTCTGTTTCTTACTGCTTTACCAACTATTTTGAAATCTGGCCTCATCATCATGCCCTGCATGTGGTCAATTAGGTGATTATTCTGAGGCTTCTGGGAAAGAAGATACATGCTCTGTTCACAGCGTATGGAGTTTGACAAATATCTACCAACTTGATAAATTTTGTGACATACAGAGGGCTAGGATTTACTCATGACCATAGAGGAATAGGAAAGTGTGAAAAAGTAATGTGAAAGTGCTGGTTGCTCAGTCCTGTCCCACTCTTAGAGACCCCATGGACTGTATCCTGCCAAGTGTCTCTATCCACGAAATTCTCTAGGCAGGAATACTGGAGTGGGTAGCCATTCCCTTCTAATATTCCACAGGGGACATTCCCAGCCCAAGAATCAAACCCAAGTCTCCTGCATTGCATGCAGTTTCTTTACTATCTGAGCTACCAGGTCGGGAAGATACCCTGGTGAAGGGAATGGTGGACCCACTCCAGCATTCTTCCCTGGAGAATTCCATGGACAGTGGAGGAATAGGAACAGTAAGTCAAAGATTTCCCACCCCCTTCATTGGAATCAGGCCCAGCTAATCTGATCTTTTGAATCACTTTAGGGGAGTGGGAGGGGAAGAGGCATATGTGCTTTGCTTCTCATTTTGATTCCATTTTCCTTCAGTATTCTTTTTTTTAAATCTGAATTTTCTACTTTTTGTAATAAAAAAGTTACTCTACTAAAGAAATAAGACAGGGACATGCAAAGAAGTTTGAGAGATAGATGGCTTCAGTCAAAACCATGTGGTGCTCAAAAGAGGAGACAAATCTTCAGCAACTTAGTTTATCTATTTGTGTGGCACAATTCTAGAATGTTCTGGAGGAGAGATTATACTGAGTTATTAGATGAAGAATTGTTGTCCCAAGGTTCCGTATAGATTTTTTGGGGTCTTTTTGTGCAGAGTTCAAAATAAGAGAGGATTTTAAGACATGGAATTCAGATGGATCTAAAAATCAATCTAGTATCATCAGACTCTTTTCCGTATTTTAAATAAAGAAAAACCGAGGAAGGAATTTCTCATTATAGCTGAGGCAACCGAATTGGATAATCCTCTGATAACTTTTTAGGATGTCTCCACCCTTCCAAATCTTACACTTTTAAGAAATATTTTTAAAATTAATTTTTATTGGAGTATAGTTGTTTCACAATGTTGCGTTAGTTTCTGCTGCACAGCAAAGCGAATCAGCTGTACGTAAACATATATCCCCTCTTTTTTGGACTTTCTTCCCATTTAGGTCACCCCAGTGCACTGAGTAGATCATTGAGCATTCCTTGTGCTCTACAGTAGGCTATTATTAGTCATCTTTTTTTAAAAAAAAATATTTTATTTATTTTGACTGCACTGAGTCTTAGTAGCAGCAAGCAGGATTTTTTAGTTGTGGCACTTGGGATCTAGTTCCTTGACCAGGGACTGAACCCAGGGATTGAACCAATGTGTTGCATTAGCAACACAGAGTCCTAGCCACTGGACCACCAGGGAAGTCCTAAGTGATCTGTTTTATACATAGTAGTGTATATATCAAACCTTACACTTTGTACAATTCCTGGAATACACGGGCAAGAAGGAGGAGCCTTTTTTCATGGCCCAGAGGCTGAAAATGAATCCCCAGGTCAGCTTCAGAGTCTAAGTTGGTATAGACTGAGCCCTATCACAAATGAATCTAAAAGATTATGGCTAGACACAGTAGACATTCGTCTTCCATTTCCAGAGTTGTTTCAGTACCAGGGATGTGAACAGAATGGCTTTGCCTTCTGTATGTGCCATGTGTGGCTCAAACTGGAGCCATCCCTGGGGACTTCCCTAGTGGTCCAGCAGCTAAGACTCCGAGCTTCCAATGCAGGGGGCCTGGGTTCAACTCCTGTTAGGGAACTAGATCCTGCGTGCCTCGACTAAGATATGGCACAGCCAAGTAAATAAATTTTAAAAATTAGAAATAGGTATTTAAAAAGCTGGAACCATCCCTTGTTGCTGATGCAGGCTTTCTTGGAGATCCCTCTTCCTGCCAACCTTACTCGACAGGTAAAGAAATGAGGGCTCAGAAAGGGGAACTGACTGCCTGGAATGACATGCCAGTGTGTGGCAGGTCACATCCAAACACAGCAACTTCAGGGTTTCCACAGAGATTCTGTGGTAGGTGCTGATTGTTGCCCTGCTATGTCCCTCCCTCACATCCAGTGGGTGTGACATATTGTGAAAAAACACTCTTGGTCCCTGGGACGGGATTTCTGAGGCTCACAGAGGGATGCTCTGTCAGATATGACAGAGGTACACAAAAGGCCATTTTGTGCATGAACCTGAGGGCAGAACCCAGAGTCATATCACAACAAAGTCTGAGCTTTGGGGCTATTCATATTTTTTTCTGGGTCACTGGTTGCTATCTGCCATCTGTCAGGGAAGAAGGTTGAATCTGGTGGCTAGGGGTTTTTTCTTAGCCATGGTGGGTTGATGTTTGCCTACGACTTGGGACCTCTCAGTCTTCAAGCAGCTAGTTCACTGGTCTCAGGTCCATGTGGGAAATAAGAGACTTTTGCTTCAGACTGTCCAAACCCTTCCAATTCTATTGATGTTTCCTGGTGTGAATTTTGGTACATGGCTTCCTAAATAAAAGCATGGACTTTCTCTTGCAGGAGACTGAATTACAGCAATTCTGAGCACTGAGGAGCAGAGGGGAGCTTTGTGCTTCTTCTCGGAACCAACACTTTCCTCCAAGCTCTATGGACACTGGGACTCAAGTCCAAAATGGCACTGGGTTCTTATGCCCAGAATGTAAAGATCTCCCCACCACCCATCTTGTCTTTAGCAGAGCGTTTACCCTTCCCCATGGTCACCTAAGAAGGTCAAAGTATTCTGACATCTCAAAATCAAACTCTCTGGGTTTCTTTATTGACCATTCTCCAATAGGTGGGCGAGTCATAAAGGCAAATATGCATTAAAATGAGTGCATTTGAGAACGAAATGGCAACCCACTCCAGTGTTCTTGCCTGGAGAATCCCAGGGACGGGGGAGCCTGGTGCCTGGTGGGCTGCTGTCTATGGGGTCACACAAAGTTGGATACGACTGAAGTGGCTTAGCAGTTTGGGTATTGGTTGATATTAAAATGTGAATTTTTATGATTTTTCTCCTTAGCATGTTAATATGATGGATTATTGATATGATAGGTTGTTAATATGGTTGACTGACTTTCAAATATTGAACCTACCTTGCATCACTAGAAGAAACTCTATTATTTTTGTATATTGGCCAAGAGGCATGTGGGATCTTAGCTCCCCAACCAGGGCTCAAACCCGCACCACCTGCATTGGAAGATGAAGTCTTAATCACTGGACCACCAGGGAAGTGGCAGAACTGGCAGTAACTCTTATTTGAACAATTCAACATAGTGCTGGAAGTCCTATATAGCTCAAAGGCAAGAAAAGGAAATAGAATGGATAGATGTCAGAAAGGTAAAAATAAAACTATACCTATTTGCAGATGACCTGATGGTTTCATGGACTATCCCAAGGAATCTACAAAGAGAAAAAAATCTTAGAACTAATAAATGAGTACATCAAGGTCACAGGTTACAAGATCAGTATACAAAAATCAATTGCATTTCTATAAAATTGCAGTAAATACATGAGAAACAAGATTAAAACTAGTGTCATTTACTATTGTGAAAAAAAAAAAAGAGAGAGAGAGAGAAAGGCTTAGTGTATTAGTCTGCAGAACCAAGAAAGCTGGTGGTAGAATTTAGTCTGAATTCAAACCCTGAGGACCAGTGGAGCCAACAGTGTTAGACTCTGTCTGATTCTGAAGGCCTAAGAACCAATATGCAAGGGCAGAGAAGATAGATGTCCAAGCTCAGACAGAGGGAAAATTCATCTTTCCTCTACCTTTCTGTTCTATTCATGACCTCCACAGATGGATGATACCTACCAGCATTTCTGAGGGCAGTCTATGCTCTTTGCTCAGTCTATTGATTCAAATGCTAATCTCTTCCAGAAACACCATCGCAGACACACCCAGGCCATCTGAGCATCCCTTAGCCCAGTTGAGTAGACAGGTCACACTTAGGTGTGTGTGTATATACATATACATATATATATATATATACACACACACACACACCTCTGTGTTCAGTTGTGTCCGACTCTTTGCGACCCTTTGGACTGAATCCAGCCAAACTCCTCTGTCATAGGATTTCCCAGGCAAGAATCCTGGATTGGGTTGCCATTTCCTGCTCCAGGGGAATCTTCCTGGCCCAGGGATCAAACCTGCATTTCCTGCGTTGCTGACAGATTTTTTTTTTTAATGCGGCGGGAGGGCGGGGAGCGACGTGCTAGCCCCCGCATGCCCAGCGGGCTCGAGCAGGCCCCAGTCGCGGCCTGCGCAGGCCCGCGCACTCCTTGCTAAGCCACTTGCTGACAGATTCTTTACCCACGGAGCCATCAGGGAAGCCCATACACTTAGATATAAGTCTAAAAAAATACGTTGTTGTTGTTCAGTCACTCAGTCATGTCTGACTCTGAAACCCTATGGACAACAGCACACCAGGCTTCCCTGTCCTTCACTATCTCCCAGAGTCTGCTGAAACTCGTATCCATTGAGTCGGTGATACCATCCAACCATCTTATCCTCTGTTGACCCCTTCCCATCCTACCTTCAATCTTTCCCAGCATCAGGGTCTTTTCCAGTGAGTCAGCTCTTCGCATAAGGTGGCCAAAGTATTGGAGCTTCAGCCTCAGCCATCAGTCTTTCCAGTGAATATTAAGGGTTGGTTTCCTTTAGGATTGACTGGTTTGATCTCCTTGCTGTCCAAGGGACTCAAGAATCTTTTCTAGCATCACAGTTCGAAAGCATCAATTCTTTGGTGCTCAGTCTCCTTTATGCTCCAACTCTCACATCTGTACACGCCCAGAGCCTAGTCTTGAAAAATTAAAAGCCTCTCCCCATTGCTCGAGGGCAGACCTCAAAGACAGCCCTCCTGGCTCTTGGGAGAGGAGAAAGGGGAGATTCCTCTCATACTACTTGATGAGGTTTTCTCTTTCAAATGAATCTGCAGTATCATGGTGCTCAGTCACTTCAGTCGTATCTGACTCTGCGACCCTTTGGACTGTGGTCGGCCAGGGTCCTCCATCCATGGGTTTCTCCAGGCAAGAATACTAGAGTGGTTTGCCATTCCCTTCTCCAGGGAATCTTCCCAACCCAGGTGTCAAACCTGCATTGTAGGTGGATTCTTTACTTTCTGAGTCACCAGGGAAGCCCTGCAGTATCATAAAGTACCACTGATTTGCTCATTTTTGAAATTCTGCCACATTCAAAGTCCCCTTCCCCCTCCCCCACCCTCCCTGCAGTGCCTGGCACTGTGCTCTGACCTCAGCAGGCTTACAGGACAGTGCATGGAAGGAAGTTCAGCACTCACCACTCACAGTCAACTGGGTCATGCCCTCGACCCCCTCCACCCCACCCCCTGTGATATTCACTCCTCCGGGGGCCCAGCAGCCCCAACTCACCCGACACCTCACCCCCACCGTGCTGCATCTCTGCCCTGACCTCTCGACTTCTGTGACTCTTTATGTAACCCAAGTACTAAATGTTCCACCTGGGAGGCTGGCTCCAAGGAATTTTTTGTTTTCAGATATTTATGCCTTAAACTGAAGACCAAATACTGCTGGTTCCTGCCTCCTGTCTCTTCGCAGCATCATTAGTCGTTTTCAAGAGCTGCATTCTGTAAGTGAATCTGCCAGCTTGTCACTGGTGAGTTCTAAGTTACCGGTGACACTTGAAGAAATGCCCAGAATAACCTCAGCCAGTCAGCAATGCAGAACCAGGGAGACAGAAGCTCCAACACATGAGTTTATGGAGAACAGTGGGGATCTCATCTATAAAATCCCAGTAATAGCTCGGATCCTTCTCCAAGGAGATAAGAAAACTGTTGTTCCTTCCAACCATCTCCTCAGCACTCCTGTCAGGAGGACAGAAGCAGAAGTTGGTGCTTCCCTGTTGCATGGGTACCCTGATATGGAGAATGTTATTAAAACTTATAGAAAGTTAACTAAGATATAGATGAGAGTTGCTTAAGTGAATATTTAAAAAGGGAAGTAGTGAAGTTGGGAGAGTGAATCATTTATTTATCCACTCATTTTTTTTTCATGCATTCATTAATTCAGCAAGCTTCCATGAGCCCCTGTGTGCCAGGCTTTTTGCCAAGAGGAGGAACAATACAAAGATTAATGAAGCAGAACTCCCCTCTCAAGCCCTCATTCTGGTAAAAGAAACAGACTCTTAAGCAAATAACTTCAGTGTTCTATGTGCAGGACTGCCGTGTACAGTTGTTCAGGTGCTTCACTGCACAAATATGCTCAGCTGAAAGGGCAAGCAGGACCTGAAATCTGGTGCTTGGTCTGCTTGCTGGGCCTTTGCCTTGCGAGGAGCTAGGTCTGCCTGAAGAAGAGGTACTTTATTTAGGTGGTGAAAAACCTATCCAGGTGAGTCCCAGTCTGGCCATAGTGCTCTAGCCCCACAATTTTATAGCATTAGCTTCTGTAAACCATTCCAGTTGCCAATCACAAATAGATGTCCTGATAATCGATAGCTGCCACCTGATTTGGATTCTAGATTTTACTCTGGGTCAAGGAGACCCTGTGCTTCTTCCTCTTTCTGGGCCTAGGTCTCCTCTCTGCAGTGTAGGAGTGGGCAAGATGAGTAAAGACCATTCTTCCATTAGTAATCTAGGTGAGTATCGTTTTTTGCAGAGCGATGGTTCCTGTCTTTATGTTTGGAGGCTGGATATTGACCGAGAAACGTCAGTAAAGGCAGGATACTCTCAAGGGGACTTCTGGTAACAGAATTCTGGGGCTTTAAACAAGACAGAAGGGCTTCCTGAGCTCCAGGGTCCAAACAGTGGAGTGGCCCATGCCCCAGTGCTGGACGCCATCCTTGTGGCAGGGTGATTGGAAGCACAGGCCAGTTAGAAGGCTTGAGGGATGGTGACTGGCTGATGGAGATCAACAGGTGGCCTGGGGAAGACTCTGCTTATATGTCCCAGATGCTTTCTGATTTTTTTTTTTTAGCAGGGCAAAGGTCAGACTAAGAAGTAGGCATCAAGGTGGGGACTCAGTCAACACAGACACAGGGGCCCCTGGGAACACTTGGTGCATTGTTCCCTGAGTCTGTTTAACAATGATGCGTCTCAAAGGGGTCAGGGCTTCCCTGGTAGCTCAGCTGGTAAAGAATCTGCCTGTAACGCAGGAGCCCCTGATATGATTCCTAGGTCGGGAAGATCTCCTGGAGAAGGGATAGGCTACCCACTCCAGTCTTCTTGGGCTTTCTTGGTGGTTCAGACGGTAAACAATCTGCCTGCAATGCAGAAGATACTGGTTTGATCTCTAGGTTGGGAAGATCCCCTGGAAAACGGAATGGCAGTGGAAAGAACATTCCAGTATTCTTGCCTGGAGAATTCCATAGACAGAGGAGCCTGGCAGGCTACAGTCCATGGGGTTGCAAAGAGTTGGACATGACTGAGCGACTTTCACTTTAACCAGCTGTGCCTGCCAGAACCCAGGGAGGCCAGGGACAGGAGGCAGGGGTGGGAACTGTCCGTGACTGAGGTGGAGACAGCATGGTGTTGTGAGCAGAGCTTGGGACGGGCACTCTGCAGCTGAGTGACTTTGGACAAACTATTAAGCCTCTCTGCAGCTTCTGTTTCCTCATCCATAAAAGGGACACAACAATCTCAGCTTTGCAGAGTGGCTTTGAGCTCTGGCAGTGTTGGATGTGCCGTCCTAACAGTTAAAAAAAAAAATTTATTTCCTTGGCTGCATCAGGTCCTAGTTGCAGCACGAAGGGTCTTCGTTGTGGTGCTTCTAGAACGTGTGGCCTCAGTAGTTGCAGTGAGTGGGCCTAGTTGCCCTGCCCCTCGTGGGATCTTAGTTCCCTGACCAGGGATTGAACCTATGTCCCCTGCACTGGAAGGTGGACTCCCAAGCACTGGACCACCAGGGAAGTCCCTGAGTAGATTTTTCTTAAATGATGGCTCCCATTAATCTGAGCAAAATATGCTGGAGTGCAGTACAGGTACCACTAGCAAACAGCTTTCTGCATGGCAAAGGGGGGCATTCCACCCATCCCCCAGTTTATTATCATGCCTCCTTCTGCCACCACACACCTGGATGAAGGGACTCAATAGCTAGCTTCTGAGACTCCTTCCTTTACTAGAGAGAATTTGAAGCGAGCCCATCACTACCTGTGTCTTCTAAAGACAGTGACAAGCTGTATCCAGGGCAGCTGGATTGGAGTTTCTATTTTGGTTGCCTACAGGATCAAACAGATAACTCTCACTGGTCTGTCAGGTTGGAATTGAACAGAGAGGACAAGAGAGCTGAGCTTAGGCAGGAACCTCATAGCGCTGTGAGGTGCACGTTCTAAACACCGGTGCCCACCAGTGTGTCCATGGGGCAATGAAACAGTCAGGCGCTGGGACTTCCAGGAAGATAGGGACTGTAATGACGAGAGAGAGCCCGCGGCTATCCTGGCGAAGGAACCGTGGAAGGAATGGAGCACAGCCTCCTACCCTGGACTGTGTAAAAGGCCTTTCGCATTTGATTCTCCTGCCAACCCTGTGGGAGAGGTGTTGCCCCCATTCTGCAGACAGACAAACTGAAGCTCAGAGAGGATGATGATAGACAAGTCAGGGCAGTACAGTGAGGAAGGAGTGACACCAAAACCTGAACCCACACCTGTTCTGCAGTGAGTATTCAACCTGGCAGGCAGATTTTGGCAGTAGCACATCCGGGGGGACTCTGACCCTCTGGATTGACCCAGGTGGCTGAGTGCACAGGGGAGGCCTCCAGGGAAGCCGCCCCTGGAGGTGGGAAAGAAGCCTAGGGCTGCCTCACTAGGGTGACTAGAGGTAACAAACAACGCACCCTCGTATTATACATCCAGAAGTAAAAGAGCTTTCAGGTTAATGTTGTTTTTCATTGCTCAGTTGCTAAGTCTTGTCTTACTCTTTGCAACCCCATGGACTGCAGCACACCAGGCTTCCTTGTCCTTCACCATCTCCCGGAGTTTGCTCAAACTCAAGTCCATTGAGCTGGTGATGCCATTCAACCATCTCACCCTCTGTTACCCCTTCTCCTCCTGCCTTCAGTCTTTCCCAGCATCAGGGTCTTTAGCAGTGAGTTGGTTCCTTGCATCAGGTGGCCAAAGTATTGGAGTTTCAGCTTCAGCATCAGTCTTTCCAATGAATATTCAGGGTTGATTTCCTTCAGGATTGACTGATTGAATCTCCTTGCTGTCCAAGAGACTCTCACAAGTCTTCTCCAGTACTACAGTTCAAAAGCATCAATTATTCGGTGCTCAGCCTTCCTTTATGGTACAACTCTCACATCCATACATGACTACTGGGAAAAACCATAGCTTTGCTATACACACCTTTGTCGACAAAGTGATGGCTTTGCTATTTAATATACTGCCTAGGTTTGTCATAGCTTTCCTTCCAAGGAGAAAGTGTTTTTTAATTTCATGGTTGCAGTCACCATATGCGGTGATTCAAGAGCTTAACAAAAGAAAATCAGTCACCATTTCCACTATTTCCCCATCTATTTGCCATGATGTGATGGGACTGGATGCCATGGTCTTAGTTTTTTGAATGTTGAGTTATAAGCCAGCCTTTTCACTCTCCTCTTTCACCCTCACCGAAGGCTCTTTAGTTCCTCTTTGCTTTCTGCCCTTAGAGTGGTATCATCTGCATATCTGAGGTTGTTGATATTTCTTCTGGCAAAAGTTAAATAAGCAGGATGACAATATACACCCTTGATGTACTTCTTTCCCAATTTTGAACCAGTCCATTGCGGCAAATAGATGGGGAAATAATGGAAACAGCGAGAGACTATTTTTTGGGGCTCTAAAGTCACTGCAGATGGTGACTGCAGCCATGAAATTACTACTTGGAAGAAAAGATATGATCAACCTAGACAGCATTAAAAATCAGAGACATTACTTTGCCAACAAAAGTCCATCTAGTCAAAGCTATGGTTTTTTCCAGTAGTCATGTATGGATGTGAGAGTTGAACTATAAAGAAAGCTGAGTGCAGAAGAAGTCATGCTTTTGAACTGTGGTGTTGGTGAAAACTCTTGAGAGTCCCTTGGACTGCAAGGAGATCCAGCCAGTCCATCCTAAAGGAAATCAGTCCTTAATATTCATTGGAAGGACAGATGCTGGAGCTGAAACTCCAATACATTGGTCACCTGATGAGAAGAACTGGCTCACTGGAAAAGACCCAAGGTGGGAGGAGGTGACAACAGAGTGTGAGATGGTTGGATGGCATCATCGACTCAATGGACATGAATTTGAGCAAGTTTTGGGAGTTGGTGATGGACAGGGAGGCCTGGCATACTGCAGTCCATGGGGTCGCAAAGAGTTGGGCATGACTTGTGACAGAACTGAACTGAACTGATTGGTGACGCCAGTGGTAAAGAACTCGCCTGCCAATGCAGGAGACATAAGAGATCAGAGACAAGTTCCATCCCTGGGTTGGGAGAAGGGCATGGCAACCCACTCCAGTATCCTTGCCTGGAGAATCCCATGGACAGAGAAGCCTGATGGGCTCCGAGTCTATAGGGCCACAAAGAGTCGGACATGACTGAAGCGACTTAGCATTGTTCCATGTCTGGTTTTAAGTGTTGCTTCTTGACCTGAGTATAGGTTTCTCAGGAGGCGGGTAAGGTCTTTCACTCTCAGGTTAATAGGACTCAGCAATATAATCATATTATCAAGGTTTCTCCTATCTCTCTGCCTCAGCTTCCTCTAGTCATTGTTGACCTTCATAATTCCAAGATGCTGGCAGCAAGAAGCTCCACAAATCAGCCAGGCCCACCAACCGTCATTATTAGAGATAAGCCAAAGCTTTCAGGGTCTCCTTTCCAGAAGGAGCAACCTCCTGAGCAGACCTGCCCTTATATCTCATTGGCCAGAATTGACTCACATGATTCACTTCTACACCAGTCACTAGCAAGAGACCCGGAACTCTGTGACTGGCTTAGACTCACCACTTCTGGTTGTCTGTACTGGGCCTGGTGGTGTGATGAAGCAGAGGATGCTAAGCCACGGAGCATAGTGACCCAAGCTCCAGACCTTGAGGTGGGGGGACATTTACGCAAGGTTGAGCAGCGACCCCTCCATGGAGCTCGGGGAAGGGCATCCTCCAGGAGAGCCGCGGTCGCATTAGAGGAGAAGCTAGCACCGGGATGGTTCCAAAGGCTTCCCGCATTGGTCCCAAGTGTTACATTAGCTGTAGCAGAGGGAGGTCCTGGCGGTGCTGGAGGCTTGATGGTTTCGCAGTCTGGGCATCGCGGGGGCAGGTGTGTCTGAGGCCTGGTCTGTAGGAGGGAGGCCGTGAGGGCACGGGAAACTGCACAGCCTGTTTCAAACTCTCAGCCCACACACCACACACGCGCGTACCCGTACACGCATACAGCCTTGCCCGTTTACAATTGTGAGCTCTTCCAATGGCACAACGCAGCTTTTAAGCCAAAGTACCAGGCAAGGTCCTGGTTCTTCAGAGAAATACAGAAGTGTTGATTATATCTTACTGTCCTTTTGACTTTTTCAACTGGACATCTCAGAAGCTCCTGGAAATAACTGAGAACTGGCTGGGCCCCTCTTTCTCCATGCCAGTTTTCCAGCGGGATGGCAGGGCTTTTACATGACAGCTGTCTTCCAAAAAGGCAAAAGAGTAGAAGCTACAGGCTTTTTAAGGTCTGGGCTCAGAGGTCCTGGAATATCACTTTTTTCCCCCTCCAGGTCAAAGCAAGTCATAAGGCCAGCCTAGGATCAGGCAGAGGAGAAACAGACTTCATCTCTTGATGAGAGGAATGGTGTGTGGACACAGGGATGAGAAGCCTTGTTGGTGGCCATCTTAGAGAAGGAAAGCTCTCTATACAGAATTGGTGAACAGGGGTGCGGGGGCTCACACCCATGCCTGTCTGATACCAAGGCCACACCTCTACCTCACTGATCACATCCCAGACTTTTCCAGCTGGAAATGACTTGAGATCATACAGTGGTCCACACCCCTCAGTGTCTTAACCTGGAATTCCCAAGAAGCAGATCCTAAGCCCCACTGGAGCATCAGTGGCTTATGTGGGTGGAAGCCCTGATAGATAAGTGGAGAAGCAAAACAAGATGGGAACTATTAAATGAACAGATGACACTGTGGCAACCAGAACTCAGTCTTGCCAGGGACTTCTGGGAGGTGACGTGGCACTCTCCTGAAGGGGCTAGGAAGCTGGTTTATTCATCCTCCGATTTCCTACTCTCCTGCCTAGATCCCATCCCAGACTCATGGAACTGGTGATTGAGTTCCTTTGGGGGCTTGTTCAGGACAACTTCATTGACTCCCAGTTCTAGAGGCTTCTTATTGGCTAGAGAGGCCTTACTGCTGGCTACCCTGGAGCCACATGCCACAACCTGGCTGAGCTCTTTAGCAGCTGATAGAACTCTAGACTTTTCTAGAATGACAAACAGTACCCTCTGCTTGTACGCGTAGGCTGTCCTCCCTGGCTGTAAGAGCTGTAATTAGAACTTGTGTTAGACTGGTGCTTTGGTGACTGCCAAAGATCTATGTCTCCTAGTATAGTTGCTGCTGCTGCTAAGTCACTTCAGTCGTGTCCGACTCTGTGCGACCCCATAGATGGCAGCCCACCAGGCTTCACTGTCCCTGGGATTCTCCAGGCAAGAACACTGGAGTGGGTTGCCATTTCCTTCTCCAATGCATGAAAGTGAAAAGTGAACATGAAGTCGCTCAGTCATGTCTGACTCTTTGCGACCCCATGGACTGCAGCCTACCGGGCTTCTCCATCCATGGGATTTTCCAGGCAAGAGTACTGGAGTGGGGTGCCATTGCCTTCTCCTCCTAGGATAGGAAGTCCCCTAAATATCAAAGAGTTTCCAGTCCTAGAGCATCTTCACAAGTCCAATTTGTTCCTAAGTCCAACAAAGTTAACCTGGGCTGCCCAACTAACACAATTGGCTATAGTACTGTACTGTAACAGGTTTATAATATTTTCCACATATTGTTCAGTCACTAAGTCATGTCTGACTGTTTGCAACCCCATGGACTACAGTATGCCAGGCTCCTCTGTCCTCTAGTATCTCTCGGAGTTTGCTCAAACTCAGGACCATTGAGTTGGTGATGCCATCCAACCATTTCATCCTCTCTTGCTCCCTTCTCCTTTTGCCTTCAATCTTTCCTACCATCAAGGTCTTTTCCAGTGAGTTGGCTCTTCATACCAGATGGCCAAAGTATTGGAGTTTCAGCTTCAGCATCAGTCCTTCCAATGAATATTCAGGGATTATTTTCTTTAGGGTTGACTGGTTTGATCTCCTTGCATTTTTCACATAAATAATATATAAGAATCAAACACAGAAAATAAAGAAAACATTTTTAATCTTATAGTACAAACTTGAAAAGTAAAGTAGCATAGTATAACAACTGGCACATAGGGGATGGCATCGAGTGAACCGGCAAGAAGAGTTACTGATGGAGGAGGTGGGAGTTGGTAGAGCTGAAGGATCATCAGCAATAGAAGACAGAGGACAAGATGAGGTGTCACTCATGCCTGATGTTGATGGCACAGGTTCTGGTTCCTTATTGGAGACAATTCTCTCTACCCTCTTGAAAAAATGATTCAGTGATGTCTGGGTGGTAGCTCTTTTTTTTTTTCTCATCATAGATGACACGGTAGTGCTGGATTGCATTCTGAACAGCTACTGCAACCTTCATGTACCGTTCCACATTTGGGTCTTGTGTCTCAAAAGCTAACAGTGCCTCCTCAAGTAAAGAAAACTCCCCTGCCATTTCCTGTGTCGTGAATGTCTTCGGTTTTTCAGCTACGTCTTCCTCTTGTCTCTCTTCGTCCTTTCTCTGGGTGCATTTGCATCCTTGAAACCCTGCAACTTGAAGGTTCCTATGTAGGGGACTTACTGTACTCATATCCTGGTGTGGTCTCTTCCCACATTGATTCTGAGCTTGGTTCCATGACTTGCTTTAGCCAATGGGACACTAGCAAGCATGATGCAAACAGAGGCTTGATAAGTAAATGCTTTTGTCTCCTGCTTTTTCTTACCCAGTTGCAGTGCCATACGAAAGTCTAAGCCATCCTCTGGAGAGAGGTCAGATGAAGAAACCAACACATGGAGAGGGAGACAAACGACCGGGACGGGTGAGTGAGGCCTTTTTGGACCTTCCTATTCAGCCCAGTCACCCATGCCAGCATGGTCCCTGAGCAGAAGGACTTGTGCTCTGTCTGAATTCCTGACCCTCAGAACCTCAAGCAAACGAAAATGGTTGTCATTTGAAGCCACTAAGTTTTGGGGAGTCACACCTCAATAGGTAACTGAAGTAGCATTTCAGACCTTGCACACTCACTTGCCATATGCATCTTTGCAGCTCCTGAAATGTACTGACTCTGTAAGTCGAGGGGGTGCTTACCTAGAGACACTCAGCTGCTAGTTGGAGGAAGTGGGGCATTAGGGCAGCCACCACTGCCTGTCTGAGCAGGCATCAGTAAGTGCATCCCCTCTGGAAGGGCGTCCTCCTGCTGAAAGACCACGCGGGCCTTCTAGCAGCAGGTCTGATGGTGTGGCCTTGCAGCGCTGCCCAGAGATGCCACAGAAGGTCTCAGCAGGCGCTGTGGTCATTACCCACCAGGGTTCTTGGCCTTCCCCAATCAATAGAGATTAATAGAGGTCAGACAAAAGATTGAGGAGAGGAGACTTTACTGGGGTCCCTGCTGCAGCAGAGGGGTATGAGAACAAACAGTAGGCTCCTTTGCTCTCTCCCTGAGGGGCTGGTGAGCATGTTCTTTATATGGGGTGAGGGTAAGGGTGGGTCCGAGGGTTGGGCCTAAGGGGTGGCTTAGGTGCTTTACCCACCCTGCTTTTGCTCCAGGCTCTTCAATCCCTGGGTCTCGAAGATCCCCTGGAGGAGGGCATGGCAATCCACTCCAGTATTCTTGCCTGGAGAATCCTATGGACAGAGGAACCAGGCGGGCTACACTCCATGGTGTCGCAAAGAGTCAGACACAACTGAAGTGACTTTATACATGCTTCAAAAGTGGCAGTCGGGTCTTTTGGTCTCTTTGTATCTTTAGGTCCAGAGTCTGCCCCAATTGCTCATGCACACAGTTATTTTTAGTCCAATATAGCTTCTTTGTGTTTACAAGCATTGTAGTGAAGGGTTCCAGGTCCCAGCCTGTCTCATGGTGAATTCCCTGCCTCACTGTGGGATACTGACCTCTCACCAGAGGGCGAGAATGGGATGCCCAATTCTGAGGGCCTGGCCTAGAGAGACCACAGGGAGCCCCGAGTCATAGGCCAGCTCAAGATCTTTCCCCAAACCCATCTGAGGTAGAGGCCTCACCTCTTCAGGAGACTCAGCTGAACCCAGGTGCTGCTCACAATCTTGTCTTAGAACCAGCTCAGAAAAGAAACAGAGGCTGCTGAAATTGCAGGGCCAATACCAAGAGAAGCAGAAAACAGTAATAGAGCTCATTGTTCTGTAGGATTGTTCCATGGGTTCCACTGCTGTGAAAGTGGAAGTGTTAGTCTCTCAGTCATGTCCAACTCTAAGCGACCCCATGGACTGTAGCTTGCCAGGCTCCTCTGTCCATGGAATTCTCCAGGCAAGAATGCTGGAGTGGATTGCCATTCCCTTCTTCAAGGGATCTTCCCAATCCGGGGATCAAACCCGCGTCTCCTGCATTGCAGATGGAATCTTTATGGTCTGAGCCACCAGGGAAATTTGGGTTCCATTGCTACTGGCATGCAAAAATCACCACCAAACACAAATATCATGTCTGAGCAACAGGTTTTACATCCAGTGCTGAAGGCATACCTACAGTACACGGAAAAAAAATCTTAATTCCCATAAAAGTGAGCAAAGTTACTAATGAAAATTTCTCCCCATCCAAATTAAGATCATCAACTAAATAAATCCCCCTAACTGATGAATGTACCCAGTTCATATTTTATTAATAAAACCTGTTTTCCCAGTTTTATGGATTAAATTCCCCAGTTATTTATTCCCACCACCTTTTCTTCTTGAATCACAAAATAAATGTCAATTTCAAAAGTTAGATGGTGAATATTCATCT
Organism: Cephalophus harveyi; assembly: GCA_006410635.1. NCBI lineage: Eukaryota > Metazoa > Chordata > Mammalia > Artiodactyla > Bovidae > Cephalophus > Cephalophus harveyi. The sequence continues at coordinate 32,842 of SJYT01009382.1, forward strand.
CTCTCCCTAGAATAGTGTGGGTGGGAAGCTTTTTTCCTGATTTAGAAGGGGGAAAAGCACAATTTAAATATGAAGTACACATAAAGGAAAAAGAAATGGGAAAATTATTATAAAATAGTCTTTTTTTCCTTTTACCCCCTTTTTATCCCCCTTCTCCACTCTCATTACCTTCTTCCCCACAGAAGATCATTCTAATATATTTAATGTGTATTGGTTTATATGTATGTGTTCCTGTAAATGTGCACTGTTTGGTAGATATATTTTTTAAACCAGATACAGAACAATTTTTAAAATATTTATGTATTTGGCTGCATTGGGTCTTAGTTGCAACATGAGAGATCTCTTGAGGGCTTCTCTAGTTGCTCCATGGAATATGGAGTCTTAGTTCCCCAACCAGGGATTGAACCTGCATCCCCTGCATTGGAAGGCCACCAAGGAAGTCCCAGTAGATATATATTTTTAAGTGTTGTTATTGGTGTTATGTTATAAATCCCATTGTTCCTTGCTTATTTTCACTTGGCACTATGTTTCTAAGATCTATTTATGTAGCTATATGAACCACTGATCTTTTGATTATAACTGCTATAGAACATTCCATGATGTTCATTTGCCCCTATCACCCTTTAATTCTGCCAGGGATGGATGCCTTGATGCTCTCCAACCCCTGGTCACTTGAAACAACACTGTATTAAACATTTGGGGCTTCCTTGGTGGCTCAGAAGGTAAAGAATCTGCCTGTTAATGCAGGAGATGCTGGTTGGATCCCTGGGTTAGGAAGATTCCCTGAAGAAGGAAATGGCAACCCACTCCAACATTCTTGTCTGATAAACTCCATGGTCAGAGGAGCCTGGCAGGCTACAGTCCTTGGGGGTCAAAAAGAGTCAGACATGACTGAGCAAAGAGCATGCACACACATACTAAACATCTTTGTTCATGTCCCCTAAAGATTTGATAAAACGAATGTCCATGCATTTTATTCACAAATTGAAGTATGTGTTGACATGCCTTTAATTTAGGTACAAAAAGAATCCAGTAAACACACACATCTATAAAGCTAAATTTAGATTTCTTAAAATCTTTATTTTATAATGGAAATGTTCAAATGGCCATTAACATTGTGACTTTGAAAGCACAAAGAATCTATTTATTTATTAAAAATTTTTTTTGCTCATGCCATACAGCTTGTGGAATCTTAGTTTCATGACCAGGAACTGATCCTTCACCCGAGCAGTGAAAAATGCTGAGTCATAACCACTGGACCACCAGGGAATTCCCACAAAGAATCACTTTAAAAGCAAATTATTTCCTAATCAGTAATATCCTGTGAATTATATATATATATATAAATCAAATCTGTTGTATTCATTTAAATCAAGCACAAACACAGTAAAATCTTGCAAGCTACTATGATATCCTGTTAGAGTTCCACAGATGGTGGCAGAAGACACAAATCTCCTGGGTCAGAGAAAGGACTTGGGGACTAATGATATTAGCAATAGCCAAGAGAGACAGTGGGGGGTTTTGTTTGTTTGGTTTTGGGTGGGTTTTTTTTTTTTTTTGCTTCCAGAGGATGATGTAAAAAGTTCAAGGTGACAGAAAGTAACACCCGCATTTATGGACAGGAACCCTGAACTTAGGGAACCTGAGCATCTTTTAATGGTCAGTAAACATGCCTGCCCTTTGCTCCAGACAGAAACACAGTCTCTATCTTCTAAGGCTATTTACTCTGTAGACATCATTGAAAAACAACCGTCTGGAACAAGCAGAGAGGTCTTAGCTGGTAAGACAGCCAGACATGTCAAAGTCCCAAAGAAAACTATCTGTCAACAACAAACTAGCACTAACTTGCCTGGCTTCAGGGCCATCCCTCTATGTAATGATCCTGAGAACATCCCTGTGCAGAGGCAGGTCAGGGTAAACAATGACAGAGCTGCAAAGTGGATGGCAGCACCTTGCCCCAGGGCTGGGGAGGAGTTTGGGAAGATATTGAGGTTTTAAATATCAATTAACTTATTTATTTGGCTGTGCCAGGTCTTAGTTGTGGCACACGGGATCTTTCAGTTGGGGCACGCGAATTCTTAGTTGCAGCACATAGGATCTAGTTCCCTGACCAGGGATCAAACCCAGGCCCCCTGCATTGGGAGCTCAGAGTCTTAGCCACTGGAGCATGTGGCAAGTCCCAAGATACTGAGTTTTGGTGTTGTACCATTCATCAATCAGATTCTTATGAATAAAAGGAAGGAACATAGAAGTGACTTGTAATGTAAGCTTTATTTCATAAATGCATCAGACCTTAAGTATCTTAGCCTGGATTCCTCCCAAAGCTTGCATGAAGATGATCTGTTTGGATAAATCTTGGGCAGTCCTTCATAGCTCTTATGTGATGTTTTAGTCTTCACTGAGACCCTAAATCCACATAGTTAAACTCCTATCGTGTTCTTCCTTCAGCCTTCAGTTGTTGCAAGAATTCCTTTAGTGTTCATTCAGCCACTTTTTATTGAAGATCTTCTGTGTGCCCAGCCCTCCTCTTAAGGGCAGTAGTAAATGAAACCGACAAAGTCCCATCCTCATGAAGCACCCACATATGCCATTGGCTTTCTCCCTTTTTCTCATCCATCTCTTTCTTTCCCTAGGTAGCGTGAACCTAAAATCACCAGCTATACTGATTCTATTCTTTCTCCTAACTTTGAGATCAGCTACTCCCTCCTCCAGGGAAACAAGTTTCTTCTCTGAATTTCCTCTCACATCAGTATGCCAGCTTCTCCCATTTTGAGAGCAAGAGCTTGGATTCTGTTCCTCACTCAGCTACCAACTCTGTGACCTTGGACCTGTCTCTTTTGCCTTCATAAACCCTCATGTCCTCAGGGGAAATGGGCACAATGCTGAGTCGTTGAGAGATTGGAATGATTGTTGCAGAAAGGGGGACCCCTTCCAGGGCCCAAGAGTGGGCTCTTGCCTTTCATTCAGAAATGAATTGTCCAAGGACTTGAAATTCCTGACACTTGCTGACAGAGCAAGAGACTTTACTGGGAAGGGGCGCCCAGGTGGAGGGCAGCAGGTAAGGGAACCCAGGAGGACTGCTCTGCCATGTGGCTCACAGTCTTGGCTTTTATGGTGATGGGGTGATTTTCTGGGTTGTCTCTGGCCAGTCACTCTGATTCAGGGTCCTTCCTGGTGGCACATGCGTCGCTCAGCCAAGATGGCTCCCAGCGAGGATTCTAGGAGGACATATGGACTGGTGTCTCCTTTCTCCTTTTGATCTTTCCCAAATTCTTCTGGGTGGTGGTAGCTTGTCAATTCCTCATTCGTAACCAGGACCTCCTGTTGTAAGATAACTTGTGCAAGTGGTTGCTATGGCGCCTGGCTGGGGCCGGCAGTTTCAGTCAGTGGTAGGTACCCTTAACACAATTACTACATTTCTGTGTAGGCATCACTATCCCCATCCCAACCCAAGTCCAGTCCTTAGGAAGGGCTGGTTGGAGAGACAGAAACCAAGGCCTTCTGCTTTCCAAGGCTTCTTTCATTTCTGACTCAGGGCTGCTCAGATCTCATGTTATGTCTGCTCCAGTTTCCACCCTGACTTCCGTACTGTCCGCTCAGCCTATTCCTGCCCATTCGATGGTGCAAAAACTAACAACTCCACACACAGAACATGGCTTCCTGCACCGAGAAGCAGCTCCAGACGATTCATCATCAAGTAGATGAGAATAACACTAACTTTTGCTGCCATGGCAACTGCTGTTGTGCCATCACTGACTTTCGAAGTTGCTTAAAAATGCGCAAATCATTCTGCATAAAGTGACTTAACACCACCAAGAGTGTGGCTTTCCTTTCCCCTTGAGATTCTTCTTTAAGAAATTAAGATTTTCCCCCCTTAGAAGCATTTCATAATTTAGTTTTAAAAGAATCATTTGAAAAATGTTGTCAGGGTATAATTGATTTATAATGTTATGTTAGTTTCAGGTTTTCAACAAAGTGAATCAGTTACACACACATATATCCACTCTTTTCTTAGCTTCTTTTTTCATATAGGCCAGTACAGAATTTTTTTTTTTTTTAAAGCATATTTGTTTTTGAATGTAGTACAACATTGCTTCTGTTTTATGGGTTTTTTTTTTTTTTTGGCTATGAGGCATGTGGGATCTCAGCATCCTGACCAGGGATCGAACCCACACCCCGTGCATTGGAAGGCGAAGTTTTAGCCACTGTTCTGCCAGGGAAGTCCCATTGGAGAGTGATGAATAGAGTTCCCTGTGCTATACAGTAAGTCCTTATTAGTTATCTATTTTACATATAGTAGTGTGTATATGTCAATCCCAATCTTCCAGTTTATCCTCCCTCCCTTAATGCCCCCTCCATAACCATATTTGTTACATCTATAACTCTATTTCTGTTTTGTGGATAAATTCCTTTATACCTTTTTTTTTTTTTTAAGATTCTACATATAGAGACATAAAAGAACCATTTTAAACCAAAGTTTTGCCAGCTGCTTCCTTCTGTGCTTGTAAAGGTAAATACAAATGAAAAATAAGAGGCTTACTCGTTTCTGTTGAAAACAAGAGGAGACTTCCCCCTTCTCTTTTCTTAGGGCACTGACTTCATCAATGTGTAATTGTCAGTTGTTCCTCTGTCTTTTTGAAATATATGCAAATCTTTTTAAAAGCTAAATAAGCCTCTTGCCAGCTTTATGACCAGGAGTGTCTTTTTCGGGGACCCCGGAACCATCTCTTTGAATCATCAGCCTTGAGAAAGATGAAGCCTTTATCTGCCTGTTTCTCTGGGAGGGCAGGAGCCTCTAAGCTGCAAAACTGCCTCCAATCCTAAAGGTACGAGAAGTTGATTTTTCCTTTGGATGAAGCCAGTTAACTAACACGAGCGGTTATCCCAACTACCAAGTGAATGTGTCTTAAATTAAGATGAATTATGTGTGACCAATGGTTCTTCCAAGACTTTTTACTTCTGGATTAGTCATGGTTTACCTTGAGACCATCGATGTAATTGGTTGTATCTTCTCTGCTGTATAAAAGCAGGAGATGCCTTTCTGCCTTTGCCATCTCCTAGTGGATTGCCTGAGAGGCGCACCATATTCTGGTTTCATGCTTATTCAATAATAAAATTGCTTCCTTTCTTTGCTACCTTGGTGGAGAGGTTTTCTGGGTTGGGAGGAGATTTGTTTTTAATGGTATTTCCCCAACGCCCACCAGAACCAAACATTTTAAAACCGCACTCATGGAGGACATCATTATGAAGTTTTGATAAAAGCTCTGGAGGATGGTGCTGGGGAATTGTAGAAGGAGGAGGAAACCGTATCCAGCTTTTCCCCTTCATTTACTCTGCCCGGGGAGGACGAGGCGTCTGCTTAGAGCCAACCCTGGAAGTGGTCCTCCGACATCAGCCTCAGGAGAAGCTGGCATTCTGGGCCAGATGATAATGGAGGGTCTTTTCTTGTGCCTTTTTAGAAAGATGATGCACACTTTTATTCTGGTTGCACCCGGTCTTTGTTGCTGTGCACAGGCTTCTCTAGTTGTGCGGAGCATGAGCTCTAGAGCACACGGGCTCAACACTTGCCACACAGTGCAGACTTAGTTACCCTGAGGCATGTGGAAATCTTAGTTCCCTGACCAGGGATTGAACCCACGTCCCCTGTATTGAAAGGTGGACTTTTCACCACTGGGCCATCATGGAAGTCCCTCTTTTACCTTTTTAGAGAAACAAAGAATCCACTAGTATTTCTGGCTCCACCTAGACCTGAGATGCTATTCCTGCAACACATTACTTGAGTTAGGGAACATTTGGTACCTGTCACAACTCCAGGGGGTGCTGTTCACATTGTTGCCTGTGACACCCCCGGCATTCTGCAGCACCAACCTGCATCTCTGTGTATTGTGGCTGAGTCCCTTAAAGAGGTTACTTCAGAAAACCTGTGTTCAGTTCACCTACAGCAGCCTACTGCTTGAGACAGATCCAGGGATAAGTCCAGACAGAAAGCTGTCGGACATCCCAAGCATCCATTCTACTTCTTTTATCACCAGCTGATATTTCCCTTCTCTTTTTTCTTTCCTTTCTGTTCCTAACCTCTCTCTATTGGAATGCAAGGTCTTTAAGAGCAGCGGCGTCATCTTCCTGTTTGCTCCCGGACCCCCAGCAGTGCTTGGGACATGGTAGACTCTTTGCAAGGGAGACCAGGGCATGTGTTTGCTTGTTTCCTTGGTCACCATTTAGCACTACCTTCTCAATATTTTAAAAGTGTGCATGTATGCTCAGTTGCTCAGTCATGTCCAACTTTCTGCGACCCCATGAACTGTAGCCCACCAGGCTCCTCTGTCCATGGGATTCTCCAGGCAAGAATGCTGGAGTGGGTTGCCATTTCCTCTTCCAGGGGATCTTCCAGACCCAAGGACTGAACCCATGTCTCCTGTGTCTCCTGTACTGGTAGATGGATTTTTTACCACTGAGCCCAAAGTTTTCAAAGAGACTTCTGTATTCCTGAGCTCAAGCTTCCTGCCTAGGCTCCAAGCCCCTCAGATATTTCAGCTAGAGTCTTTGCATGTTGAGCTGTTGGTCCATTCTGACTTTTATAAATACTGAATAGAATTACATTAAATCTTTGAACAAAATCTAATCTAACATAATCTCAGGTTTCAGGGTTTCAGATTTCTCAAGTTGCCAGCTTTCCAGAGGTCTCCTGGTAGGAGCATCTTTTCTGAAGCTTTGGGAAAGTTGGTGTTCTGTGACATGAGACCAGGAACTTAAGCCAGTGAGGCTTTTCTAAGGGAGGTATCGAGAACTGAGTTGCCCTGAAAGGAAAAGTGTTAGTTGCTTAGTGGTGTCTGACTCTGTGACCCAACTGTAGCCTGCCAGGCTCCTCTGTCCATGGGATTTTCCAGGCAAGAACACTGGAGTGGGTAGCTATTCCCTTCTCCAGGGGATCTTCCTGACTCAGGGATTGAACCCAGGTCTCCTGCATGGCGGGCAGATTCTTTATTGTCTGAGAGCCACCAGGAGCTTCCCTGAGATGTTGGCATTTAGACAAAAAGCAGAGAAGGAATGGCAAGGAGATTTCAGAAGCTGGGTTGTGCAATGAACTAATGTCATATCATGACCCAGACCCCAAGTCACAGGCCTGCCCAGAGACTGGAGAGAGCAGGTTGAAATGTTCTGAACATAAAGGATTGCATTCCAAATGTATTCTCAAGTAGGAGAAGTAAGTTGCCAGAAGCTCATGTTAAGAAGCAAAGGAACTTCAAAGAGCTATAATACTGTGGGGGAATTTTAAACAGTCACATTTCCTGAGCTAGTCTTTCTTCTGAGAAATGTCTTGTCTTTCAGAACCATATGGCAGTAGCACACTCGATGTATAATAAAATCCTTGGTTTTGGTAATTATGATGAAGCTGTTGCCGTGTTAAATGATGCCACCTGATGGATTGTGAGCACACAAGTGCCACACTCAGCATAGCTGGGAGTTTATTATTTTTAACAATCTCTGAAGGCCCGAGAGGGAATGAAGCAAGTGCCAACGGTTGCTCTTGGCCAGCTTATGGCTCAGAGAAGAAAGAGGGAATGAGGAGGAGGATGAGGAGGAGGAGGAACAGGATAAAGAGAAGAAAATGAGATGGAGAGGGGGCAGAATAGAATCTATTTTTTTCTTTTGATAAAAGTCATTATACCGTCAACAGAAGCTACTTTAAGAAGAGACTCGACTTTTCATGGAGCAGAGACAATCTGCATGAAGACGGGCAGCTGTTAAGAGTGCCACCTCCTGGTATCATCGAGCTCACGAGGAGCAGAGGAGGAGCAGGGATGCGGAGGGGAGGATGAGCCTTCAGTGGGTGAACATCTTTGTTTACAGGAACTGATCCTCCTTTTCCCACCCCAGACTGTATACACACACCCAGGAGTCTGTCCTTCAGGGGAAAAGAAACACACCAGAGGGGCTGACCCCTTCTTTTGTCTCACCCACTTCTCTATTGCGGTGTATCTGATACGCTTCGCTTTCTACCCTTCCTTCTGACTTGGCAAATTCTTTTACCACTTGCATTGCCAGCCCCATTGCCACACTCCAGGGCATTTTGGTGGCACATGGGAGGCATCTCTCTCCTCTCTCTTCCCTTTCTGATCTGTCTTCCAACACAGAGCACAAAGCCCTTCTCTGCTCCCCCCACCATTTCTTGGATTACAGGGAACAGCCCTCATTCAGCCTCCATGCCCTTCTCTGAGTTCCATGGGGGCAGATTCAAGCAGTTGTTAATCAGGGAAGGGAGGAGATGCAAGACTAAGGAGAAACAGTCAAGAGAAACCGTAGTGCAGCCTTGGGGCAAGGTCTTGGTTTCCCATCAAAGGATACAGACAATATCTTTGAGCTGTTTTGCAGATACTGAAACCCCTCCAGGTGGGAGAAGTTAACAATTAGTGATGGTATGCTGTCCACAAGCATGTAGACCCCAGACCTGAAGGTTGATGATTCTCACTCCTTCTTACTTCACCACCAACCCATCAGAAGAATGTCCACGAGCCAGTTTTGCCCTCTTTGGACAATTACTATAAAACTTCTCACTATCTTCTCCAAGTTGGGACACATAGTTTTTTGAGGCAGGAGCCCACTGTGTCCCGCTTTGTCTGGCAGAGTAATAAAGCTATTCTTTTTTACTTCACCCAAAGCTATTCTTTTCTATTTCTATCTCTGAGATTCGATTCTGTACCAATGCACAGAGAAGCTGAGCTTTTGGTATCAGTTGGCCTACAGGCTCAGGGGAATTAAAGGTCCCTGGTCGAGGCTACTCCTCAGTGGGACCCGAAGGCCTCTGGGATGGGACTCAACTCACTGTTGCCCTAACGTACATTGTGGAGATGATCTTTCCTCATCTTCAACACTGCTGATGGTCTGAGATCCCTGGAGATGGGATTGTACACCCTGGCAGAGGGGACTTTTGGCAGACCTGAAACCTGGTTGAATACCAACTGACCATCCCTGACTGATCAGGTGACTATGTCCTTTGGCCCTAACCTTGGGGCTGCTTGCTTCCACGCCAGTCAGCAGTGGCAATGTATCCTGGCTGATTCCAGGCGTGCCATGAGATCCCTTTTCCCTTTCCATTCTCCCTTGAGGACAGTCCACCCAGATCTGCCAACATCTCCAGCAACTTTCAATGAATTGCCACAAAACTGACTTTATTCCATCAAGCTATGAATGATGACAAAACAAGGATTCCAACCTCTGGAACCAATATACTCTTGACCAAGCCTCCTAAAATTTCTATTCACACACACTCCCTTAGTTCAATTGTTGATTAGCAAACTGGGATCCCACACCACCCCTTCTCAGCAGAAGGGAGCCCAAGGTGATGTCCTCATGAGATGTCGATGATTTGACTTTGCTGATATCTCAGGGAAGAAATGTGGAATGTAACAATAGAACAGCCATCTTAGGCTGGGGAGGTTCTTTCAAGATAAGACAATCACACCCTTCCCTAATGGAAAATTACCAGCAGTCAGAAGTAGTCAGCATTCCAGGAAGATTGAACAGCAACACGCCCAGCCCTAACCACCATATGGATGGAACGTTAACCCAAGCATGACCAGAATGGGCCATTAAAGAAGCCCAGTTTCTCTCCCCTGAGAGCAGACCCCCTCTTGGTCTCTCCCACTGCTCCCTTGGAGTGTACTCAATAAATCTCACTTTCTACCATAAAAAAAGAAAATACACTGGAGGACTCTTTCTAAAGAAACTGGCCCTGAGCCAAGAACATCCCATCTGGCATGTAGGAGTCACAGTTGTAGATCACCAGCTGGTTCCCTGCTTGTTACCCTGAGCTAACAAGGCCACCAGAATGCACAGAGAACTCTCTCTCTCTCAGCTTTCTTACTATTTCTTCTTTGCACATGAAGGAAAAACAGGTACCATCATGCATTTGAAGAAATCATCCAGCATGAAAGAGACAGACCAAATAAACAGAAAAAATTATGCTGGAAAAAATAGATTAATTTGGGGAGGGGGCGGTGGTGGGCAAAAGAGAACTTAAAAAAAAAAAAAAACAAAACCCACACACCTTGAATTAGTATCTGTAGAGACTCTAGAAGATATATTCATTAACCAAGAACAGGATCCCATGAAAAAGTAATGGCTAGGGAAAAAGAAAGCACTTACAAATTAAGAATGACATTGCCAAAATAAAGTTCAAAAGAAGAGATGGAAGATAAATATGAAGAAATACTTTAGGAAGTTGAATAAAGACAAATAGAAAAAAATGAGAGAATCGATTGAGGAGGGTCATTATCTGAAATAGTGAAATTCTAAAAAGCTAGAACAGAGAAAAGAGACAGAAATAATAAAAAGTAATGTAGAATTATTTCCCTGAGCTGAGGGGACAAATATTTTGATTAGACAGAACATCGAGTGGTAAGAACAAGGAAAAAAGGCCACTAGCTAGCCACACTGTTTTGACATACCAGGCCACTAAGAAGAGCTTAAAACCTCTGGAAATAATGCATGTTATCGCAAGAAAAACAAGAGTTAGATTCACAGTGGCTTTCTTATCTGCCGCACTGGATTCTGGACAAAGGGAACACTGCCTTCTAAGTTTTGAGGGGAAATTATTATTAAATTTTAAAAAATGTATTAATTCATTTAAGAATAAAGAAGATGTTGTACATATATATATACAACGGAATATTACTCAGCCATAAAAAGGAATGAAACTAGGACATTTGAAGAGATGTGGATGGGCCTAGAGTTTGTCACACAGAGTGAAGTAAGTCAGAAAGAGAAAAAGAAATATCATATATTAATGCATTTATGTAGAATCTGGAAAGATGGTACTGATGAATGTATTTGCAGGGCAGGAACAGAGACACAGATACAGAGAGTGGATGTGTGGACACAGGAGGAGGGAGAGGGCGGGATGAACTGAGAGCGTAGCATTGACATGTGTACACTACCATGAATAAGATAGCTAGCTAGTGGGAAGCTGCACTGAACACAGGGAGCTCAGCTCGGTGCGCTGTCTTGATCTAGAGGGTGGGATGGGGGCTGAGGTGGGAGGGGGGCTCAAGAGGGAGGGGATATAGATATACATATAGCTGGTTCACTTTGGGTTGTACAGCAGAAACTAACACAACATTGTAAAGCAATTATACACCAATAAAAATGTATTAATCCATTAAAATAATAAACCCATTATATGTTAACAGAAATAACGTTTTCATAAAAAATAACATTTTGGGAAATCTTTGTAAGGACTAGTTTGGTAGAAGATAGCTGGAGTCTCATATGAGCTTCTGCATTCAGCCTGTGATTTCTTGTTTTGGCTGAAGGAAAAAAATTTTAACCTAAAATTGTATAGCCAGCCAAACTGAAATTAGAATATAGGATTAAGATATTTTCAGACAATCAGGGACCATGAACTGTTACCTTCTACACCACTTTTTTGTGGGGAAAGCTATTTGAGAATGTGGAGTAAACCAAAGAAAGCAAAAGCCTGGGGTTCAGGAAACTTAGGAAATCGACCCAGAAAAGCAATGAAGAAAAAGCCAGGGGGTGGTTGTGCAGACTATTCTGTGAATGAGGTTCCTGGGGAAAAGGGTGACTTAATAGGTGATATTATGGAGCCTGTGGGGGGAAAATGGAAATACTGGTAATAAAGAATAGAGCATAATATAAACTTATAAACTTCAGGAGAAGCAAATAGATGTGAAAGAGTGAGCAATAATTCTCACTCAGCAGTGAATGATAGTCCCAGAACCACAAGCATACAAACACTGCTTACTGAATGTCAGCAGTGTTTAGTTGCATCCTACAGACAAGCAAAGACAACTTAATTTTTGTTTCCAAACGGGATGCTCCAGAAAACAGTATTAAAATGAAAATAGAAATATAGAGGGAGGGGGAAATAGCTGAAGGCAAGCAAGGGTTACTGTGCCTCTCCTCTTGGAAAGGGAAAAGGACTTGATGGAATAAGAAATACAGCATTAATTTGTTGCTCACATTTACAAAAGTAACCAAAAGAGGAGCTGTTGGAGTAGGAAATGGCAACCCACTCCAGTATACTTGCTGGGATAGTTTCATAGACAGAGAAGCCTGGCAGGTTGCAGTTCATGAGGTCACAAATAGTCAGACACAGCTGAGTGCGACCGCACAGAACTCGTGCGATGATTATCTCAGGATGTAGGGGGAAGGTGAAGGGAAGGGAGAGGTTTCAGACAGCCACATCCTCATCTAATATAACAAAGACTGAACCATACAATAAACTGACCAGTCAAGAAATAGTGGTGAAAATCTATTATGTTGTCATGTGGAGGTAAACGCCAGATCAGCTAAAAATATGGAGATGAAGAGAGGAAAGACAGGAGATTGCTGTCTTTGTTAACTGTGTTTTCAAATTAGGGTGGGATGAATTGAGGGCTTCCCTGGTGGCTCAGGTGGTAAAGAATCTGCCTGCAATGCAGGAGACCCAGGTTTGAACCCTGGGTTGGGAAGATCCCCTGGAGAAGGAAAATGGCAACCCATTCCAGTATTCTTGCCTGGGAAATCCCATGGACAGAGACCCTGGCAGGCTACAGTCCATGGGGTTGCAAGAATTGGACACAACTTAGCAACTAAACCACCACCACATATATACATGTATAACTGATTCACTTTGCTGCACAGCAGGAACTAACACTGTAAATAAAGCAATTGTACTCCTAAAAGAATTAATTAAAAAAAAGTAATTGAAGGGCAAAAGAAAAATAAATAAGTAGATTTGTGTGGCCCAGACCCGATCTACATGATCAAATGTGTGACTTCGTTCATCCTCATCTTGTGATTGCGATATTGAGGTAGGGCAAGGTAGAAATTAGAATCTGGTCTGTTCTTGCTCAACCTACTTATCAAACATGGATCAGAATGCTCCAGAAGAACCTTCAGGGCTCATGGTATGCAAATGAAGGCCCACTCTTTTCCAAATCACATCATTCTTTCATATTGAATACTGTCTCTGTAGGAGGATTGGCAAATGTTACCTATTATCAGCCTAACTTAATCTACTTCAGGGGAGGGCTGTGGAGGTGCCAGTAGTCAGGGGTGGGATGGGGTAAAAGACAGTGTTTCCTCTTACAGTGGCTTCTGTTGTGACCGTGGCTCCCAAGGAGAGAAGTCTTGATCTGTCACCTGCCACCATCCTGGTGAATGCATTGAAAGACCTGTCCGTATGCTGAAGAAAAGCCAGTTCATCAAATGAAGTTCTGGAATCAAAATTGAGATTTAGCTGCAGCTCCTGGTATTCATAAGGGGTGGGGGGAAGGCACAAAGAAAGCAGCCTTTAAGGGACCCCCCTCTAACCGGAAGAGGTCGATCCAAAGTCAGGTGACCAATCACATTAAGAATAACCAACCTGGATTTCCCTGGTTGTCCAGTGCTTCAGAATGTGCCTTGCTATGCAGGGGACGTGGGTTCCGTCCCTGGCAGTGGAACCAAGATCCCACAAGCTGCAGAGCAACGAAGCCCTCGTGCCTTAACTATTGAGCCCATGCACCACAACTGGAGAAGATTCACTTCTGTGCACCACAGTGAAGATTCTGTGTGCCACAACAAGACCTGATGCAGCCAAATTAATTAATTAAAAAAAGTAACCAACCTGGTGTACCAAATGTAAATGGAGGCCTGAATGCCAAAAATGTCTCAAATTCTCCACCTGGAAGAGATGTCTCATTGTCTTGTAAAGAGCAGAGACTCGTTCTAAGCAAAACCTGTTCATTGTGGAGTCCATTCAATAGTGGTTTATTCACAGTAAACTTAATAAGATTTGGGGGAAGAAGGAAGAATGATTTCTTGGTCTCAATTTTTTTTATCCTTGAGATACCCTATAGGCCTCTTAGAGTTGATCTCTATAGCTCTTGTTGTTCAGTCGCTAAGTATCCAACTCTTTGTGACTCCATGGATGGCAGCATGCCAGGCCTCCTGTCCCTCACTATCTCCCAGAGTTTGCCCAAGTTCATGTCCATTGAATCAGTGATGCCACCCAGCCATCTCATCCTCTGTCTCCATATACTCCTTTTGCACTCAGTCTTTCCCAGCATCAGGGCCTTTCCCATGACTGCTCGCATCAGACGGCCAAAGTATTGAAGCTTCAGCTTTAGCTTCAGTCCTTCCAATAGATACAGAATTTTGGCAGCTATCCATTTAAATTTCCAGATGTGTTTATCTTGGCTAAAAAGGCATTTGGATGATTGTAGTGGGCATTGACCATATTCTATGATTCTATGGATGCTTCCAACCTTCTGAGCCATTTTGCTACATTCAGAGAATTTCCAGGCTTACAGGTCCCATCTTCTTCCCTAAAGGAGAACATTGAAAACTTATTTCCCCAGCTTGCTTGCTGTCTGACACACACACATGACCTCATATATTAATCAGGCTCATCTGCATGTGTGTGGGCTAAGTTGCTTCACTGTAGCCTGCCAGGCTCCTCTGTCCATGGGATTCTCCAGGCAAGAATACCAGAGTGGGTTGCCATGCCCTTTTGCAGGGGATCTTCCCAATCCAGGGGTTGAACCTCATCTCCTGTGTCTTCTGCATTGGCAGGTGGATTCTTTACCACTAGTGCCACCTGGGAAGCCCTATCGGGCTCATTTACTTGAGGCTTTAATTCAAAAGAGAGGAAGGTGAGGAGGAGGCTCTGGGTGGAAGCCGTTTTAGTGCAGGTGCTGCTGTCTGGCTTTTGAAGGTGGGGCGACTGCAAAGTGGAGTGTCCACCTGGGACAGTGGAGGTGGCAGCCGTGAGGGAGGCTTCATCAACAGGACAGTTGTGTGGTATGGTTTTCATCCCTGGTCTAAGATTCTTTGACTCTGGGCTCAGCTTTCCCTACAGTGCAGAGAGCAATGTTGTTCACTTTGATGAACTCTTTTGCTGTTTCATCAGCTATGCACAGTCTCTGTGCTTGCAGCCAGGAACCCTGATCAATATGGCTATCTGTGCTGATCAAAAGAACCAGATAACTGCCAGACCTCTCTGTCAAATGAGAGTAGATCCACCCAACAGAAAGATGGTTAATTTAGGTACTCAGGAACATGTTTGTTTTGGACAGACACCCAAATGTGATTAAGGGTGGGTGGGGAAATTGGTCTCTCTCTTTTAAAAATTATATTTATTTTTTGGCTATGCTGGGTCTTTGCTGCTGCGCAGGCTCTTTTCTAGTTGCACTCTATAGCAGCGCTGCATGAACTTCTCATTGCAGTGGCTCCTCTTGTTGCAGAGCATGGGCTCTAGGGTGCACAGGCTTCAGTAGTTGCAGCACGTGGCCTCGAGAACATAGGCTCAGTAGTTGTGGCGCACGGGCTCAGTTGCTCTAGGGCAGGTGGGATCTTCCCAGATCAGGGATGGAACCTGAGTCTCCTGAAATGGCAATCTTTACCACTGAGCCACCAGGGAAGCCTGGAATTGGTTTCTTATACTCATGAGTGAAGTTTGAACTCCATCTTTACAGAGTAGCCCAAAGTTTAATATGATGACATTTTATTTGGTTTTCAAATGGAGTGCCAGCTAACTTTGAATTATTATGGCAGGAATGGCTGACAGTCTAATTATGGTTGTGCCTCTCAGTCATCTTATATTGTACGAAAAGTAGGTCTTTATTCTCCATTGAACTTCTGGAGAGTGGGTGGGTATTTCTGCTTCCATGTGATTATGACGGAGTTAAGGTTTGGATATCTTAGAAAATGTTTTCATTGTGTTATTTCCAAGTATGCGTAAATCAAGTTGTTCTTTAAAAATTTCAGGAGAAATTTAGATTCAACGTGAAAATGCAGCAAAAGTCTACTTAGCAAAAGTTGTATCGGTCCAGATTTTCTGGAAAGATTATTTTTAAGTGGCAGATGTGAAAAGAGAGGGATTCAGATTCAAAGACCACAACTTGGCAGGACTTCTATTGTGGGAATTCCAGCTCAAAGGAGACTCCAGGAAACAATTTTTTTTCTGGCAGAAGATCAGAATTTTAAAGACATTTGTATGATTTAATACCCCCACACTGGTGGAGTGGATCTATCATGGCTTAAACCCAAAGGAAACTCCTAGGACCCCTCAGTCATTCAGCAGGAAATAGGCTTCTAGGGCTATGTATTCTTCAGAAAGGAAATCTCTCCCCAGCCCCTGATGTCATAAGAATAATAGACAGGAGAGATTTTCTCAGTGTGCAAAATTTGGGGCACCCATAGTGAGAGACCAAGAAACTCACCCCATGGCCAGACATCGGAGCCCTTGTAATCCTCTACAGAGGTTGTGGCTGGCCCTATTGATTAGAGACTGAGCTTCTTCTTTTTTAATTAATTGATTTTTTTTTTTGGCTGTACTGGGTCTTCGTTGCTGCGCACAGGCTTTCTCTCGTTGCGGCGAGCAGGGGCTGCTCTCCAGTTGCAGTGCTCGTGCTTCTCATTGTGGTGGCTTCTCTTGCTGCGGAGCACAGGCTTTAGTAGCTACAGCATGTGGCTCAGTGAGTGTGGCCCACAGGCTGTAGATCATGGGCTTAGTAGCTGTGGCACATGCTGAGTTACCCTGGGGCAGGTTGGGTCTTCCTGGACCAAGGATTGAACCCGTGTTCCCTGCGTTGGTAGGTGAATTCTTTACTACTTAGCCACCAAGGACTGTGCTTTTTGTTTTTCCTTTTCTCAACAGGTGTGTGTGTGTGTGTGTGTGTGTGTGTTGTGTGTACCACTATTCCTTCACCACTGTATACTGTGTTTAGGGTGGTTCCCTGTATCATTTTACTGTAGGTTGTATGACCATTAGGAGCCACATCCATGTGTGACTGAGAGAAATGCACAGGTGTTTATATACATTTGATGTATGTAGGATAGTTGTGTTGTATTAGGGAGGCATTTAAAGATTACATGCCTGGGAAGACATGTGTGTATATGTGCACATAAATGTGTACACATGCTGGGCATTCCGAGGTGTAAGGTAATAGACTGTCCGCTTGAGTTTCTGATGACTCAGGATAGTTTTCCACATTATTTTTCTCCTAAAGGTCTTCCTTGGTGGCTTAGAGGTAAAGAATCTGCCTGCAATGCAGGGGACCCAGGTTCAATCCCTGGGTCAGGAAGGTGCCCTGGAGAAGGGAATGGCAACCCACTCCAGTATTCTTGCCTGGAGAATTCCATGGACAGAGGACCCTGGCGGGCTTTCCTGGTAGCTCAGCTGCTAAAGAATCCGCCTGCAATGCAGGAAACCCCGGTTCAATTCCTGGGTCAGGAATATCCACTGGAGAAAGGATAGGTTACCCACTCCAGTATTCTTGGGCTTCCCTGATGGCTCAGCTGCTAAAGAATCTGCCTGCAATGTGGAAGACCTAGGTTCAATCCCTGGGCTGGGAAGATCCCCTGGAGAAGGGAATGGCTACCCACTTCAGTATCCTGGCCTGGAGAATTCCATGGGATATATAATCCATGGGGTTGCAAAGAGTCGGACATGACTGAGTGACTTTTACTTTCTTTTCTGCCAAAAGTAATTGTTTTTTTTTTTTTGGAAGCTATCTCTGCCTCAAACTCTGCTCTTTTTATGGGATTTGTTTTTGTTTGTTTTTGGCTGAGATACATGGCTTGTGGGATCCTTGACCAGGGATTGAACCCGGGGCCAAGGCAGTGAGAGTGTGGAGTCCTAACCACTGGACCACCAGAAAAATCCCTGATGGGATTGTTAATCATGGTGACTAATGTTATTTGACTGCAGAATTGGGGCACATGACCCAGGTCTGTACAATCTAGAGCAACCATTCTTTGGACCACAGTGATTGTTTTAAAGGTGAACATTTGACCCAGACTGGGCCAGCAGAGTCCCAGGTGAGCTTTTACAGCTAACAGAGAAGCCTGTCTCTTTTCTATCAGGTTTGGATGATAGGAGCCTGCAGCTGCCAGTGGTCAAACAGCCCACCACACGGAGAGATGATTCACTCATACAACAGCTGGTATTTGGTGAGTGTGTACTATGGTGCTGTGCTAAGCATAGGATGTGCCTTATCTCATTTAATTCACGCAACGACTCTATGAACTAGGTTTTGTTATGTCCTCATTTGAGAAATGAGCACATTGAGATGGAGACATAAAGAGGTGAAGCAATGTATCACTTTATTTTTAAACTTCTAATTGCTTTTCTTTTTTAAGTCTTTATTGAATTTGTTACAGTAGTGAGAAAATGAAGATCATGGCATCTGGTCCCATCACTTCATGGGAAATAGATGGGGAAACAGTGGAAACAGTGACAGACTTTATTTTGGGGGGCTCCAAAATCACTGCAGATGGTGACTGCAGCCGTGAAATTAAGAGACGGTTACTCCTTGGAACGAAAGTTATGATCAACCTAGACAGCATATTTAAAAGCAGAGACATTACTTTGTCAACAAAGGTCCATCTAGTCAAGGCTATGGTCATGTATGGATGTGAGAGTTGGACTATAAAGAAAGCTGAAGGCTGAAGAATTGATGCTTTTGAACTGTGGTGTTGGAGAAGACTCTTGAGAGTCCCTTGGACTGCAGGAGATTCAACCAGTCCATTCTGAAGGAGATCAGTCCTGGGTGTTCATTGGAAGGACTGATGCTGAAGCTGAAACTCCAATACTTTGGCCACCTGATGTGAAGAGCTGACTCATTTGAAAAGACCCTGATGCTGGGAAAGATTGAGGGCAGAAGGAGAAGGAGATGGCAGAGGATGAGATGGTTGGATGGCATCACTGACTCAATGGACATGAGTTTGGGTGAACTCCGGGAGTTGGTGATGGACAGGGAGGCCTAGCGTGCTGTGGTTCATTGGATTGCAAAGAGTTGTACATGACTAAATGACTGAACTGAACTGAACTGAACAGTAGTGCATGAATTTGTTACAGTAGTGTGTCTGTTTTATATTTTGTTTTTTTTTTTTAGGCCCTGAGGCATGTAGGATCTTAGCTCCCCAGGCAGGAATCAAACCCACATCCCCTGCATTAGAAGGCAAAGTCTTAACCACTGGACCACCAGGAAAGTCCCAAGAGGTTCATTAACGTGTCACTTAAATTCATGGTGGAACAAGGGTTCATGTTCAAGAAGTCTGACTTTGTAGCTTGAGCCTTTAGCTGCTACACTATTAATACATTGTTATGCTATATTTCATGGCTAAGATGAGCAGAAAAACGATGAACAGAGAGAAAGAGAACTGGGAGAGGGAGAAGGCAGAAGAACCCTGATGATATAATTTGAGGAAGCCAGGACAAAGAGAACGAAAAAATGGAGAGAAATGAAGCAGTGAATCCAGCGGTGCTGAAGCCAGCTATACTTCAGGGCTATGCAGGTACCGAGGTCCTGTTTTCTCTTTAGGGCTTTCTATGAGTGTGAGTTGGGTTTTTGTCACTTGCAACTGGAGGTGTTTGAACCTGTACAAGTATATATTACATTCTACAGCCTTGGTATCCGGTAGAAGGAATTGTTTTACATCTGGGGTATCTGATACATGAGCCACTAGCCACTTGTGGCTACTGAACCATTAAAATGTGCCTCATGCACTGGGAACTGAAATTTTCCTTTTATTTCATCTTAACGAATTACAGTTTAAATAGCTATTAAGTACTGCATTGAACAGCATTGATCTGGAGGCTACAGCTACAGTTGTTCTCAGGGTCGTGTGTGTGTGTGTGTGTGCGCTAAGTCACTTCAGTCGTGTCCAACCCTGTGCAACACTAAGGACTGTAGCCTGCCAGGCTCCTCTGTCCATGGGATTCTCCAGGCAAGAATACTGGAGTGGGTTGCCATTTCCTACTCCAGGGGATCTTCCCAACCCGGGGATCGAACCTGAATCTGTTATGTCTCCTGCACTGGCAGGTGGATTCATTACCTCTGTCTGGGGAGCCGGTTCTCAGGGTACTCCATTCCTAAACATAGAAGGGTGAGACTTCGTTATTACAACCTAAGAAGTTGGAAAAATAATGAAAAAACAAATGTACAGAAAAGAAATGAAAGACTTATAATAATGAAGACTAATTATTGACTCAGAAAATAGTACACTAGAACATAAATCCAAGAGCTTGAAAAATTGAAATATAAAAAATATACATATAATGAAATAGAGAGATCACTAGCTAACCTACACAAGACAAAAAAGGAGAAAGCACCAATATACAAATTTAGAAATAAGAACGGAAAAGTAATCATAGATATGGAAGAAATTAAATAAATTTTAAGAAGATGCTTTGCTTATATTTATGTAAGCAAATGTGAAAAAAACTGGATTATTTTCTAGGAAAGTAAAAATTTCTAAAATTGATTGTATTGGGTTGGCTAAAAAGTCCATTCAGGTTTTTCCATGATAGTTTATGGTCAACCCAAGAAAATCAATTTTAGAAATTGTCCATCTTTTTGGTCAACTCAGTATTATAAATGGAAATGAAGCCAACCAATGGATTGTCGGGGAACAAGGTGAGAAACTTGCCGAAATGGGCTGTCCCCTCCCCAGTCTGCCCAGCTGAGGCAAATAGCCTCATGGCGTTATAGATAAAGAAATTTAAGTATTCTCCATTTCTGGACGTTTATGATTTGTAAAAAGTCTTTTTCAAGCAAAGTTTGAGGACTACAAAAGAAACAGTCCAGATTTTTATTTAAACCAGAATGATACAGATTTCAAATCCCAAGAAGCATAAAAAGAATAATAGAGATGAACTTAACTTATGAATAACAATAGAAAATCCTAATCAAATAATAGCAAATGGAAACAATGAAAAGAAAGACATTTCCTTTAATAACATGTTAAAAGAAAGACAGAACCACAACCAAGTGGGGCTCACTCCAGGAGTTAAAGATAATTCAGTATTTCAGTGTTTTCTTGTGCTTCATTTATTATCATTCTGATTTTTAAAAAATATTTAATGAAATAGGAATTTGGGAAACTCTTAACAATGCAGATATTTCCTTAATAAAACAAAAATATATCTCATACCAAAGTTAGCATTATCCATAATGAGGGAACCCTCCCCCCCCCCTTTTTTTTTTTAGTTTGGCCACATTGCACAACATGTAGGATCTTAATTCCCTAGCCAGGGATCAAACCTGGACTCTGGTAGTGAAAACAGAGTCTTAACCACTCGACTCCCAGGGAATTCCCTGCTGGAAACACACTAAAATGATTAAAGTCAGGCTGCCCACTCTCAGTACTGTTTTCTGGTAGTTTCTCCAGCTTATGAACCAATAAGAAAAGAAAGAAGAGTATAAAAATTGTAAGGGAAGAGACAAAATTGTCATCATTCTCAAATGCTATGGTCATGTAACTGTGAAAGCCAAGGAAGCAACTGAAAAAAAACCTGGAAGCAGTAAGCGGATTCAGTGAGGTTGCTGATTCCCAAATCAATATACAAAAATCATTAACTTTCCTAAATAAAACAACACTTTACTAGTTAATGTAATGGCATGGAAAATGTGAAAATATGTACAATCTCATTCCTGTTTTTTTTTTAACTTTTTATGTTGTATTGGATATAACTGGTCAATAACATTGTGATGATTTTACATGAACAGTGAAGTGACTCAGCCATACATATACATGTATCCATTTTCCCCCAAACTTCCCTCACATCCAGGCTGCCACATGATACTGAGCAGAGTTCCATGTGTTGAAATCAAATGAAAACAAGAACTTTTTCACTTATCAGATTCATAAGGTTATTAATAAAAAGGGATAGTATTTAAAAGTATAAGGAATTAGACATTCTTATAAAATGTTTGTGAGAGTGTAAAATTGGTACAGCTTATTTGATGGGCAATTAAACATTACCTAGCATCCTAAAAAATATATGCACCCTTTGACCCAGCTATTCCACATCTAGGAATTTATCCAACAGATAACATTCATATATGCATT
Source organism: Cephalophus harveyi (assembly GCA_006410635.1). Lineage (NCBI taxonomy): Eukaryota > Metazoa > Chordata > Mammalia > Artiodactyla > Bovidae > Cephalophus > Cephalophus harveyi. Next base: position 54,685 of record SJYT01009382.1, read on the forward strand.
TGCACAAATACATATATACAAGGGTGTCTATTGTAGCATGGGTTCAGATGCCAAAAGATTTGTAAGGTCAGACATTTCCAGCAACAGGGCAGTGTTTAAATATATTTGGAATAGAACACTATATGGCTGTTTAAAAGAATAAAGTAAATTTATATGTATGGATGGGCTTCCCTAGTGGCTCAGCAGTAAAGAATCTGCCTGCAATGCAGGAGCTGCAGGAGATTCAGGTTTGATCCCTGGGTCAGGAAGATCCCCTGGAGGAAGGCATGGCAACCCACTCCAGTATTCTTGCCTGGAGAATCCCATGGACAGAGAAGCCTGGCAGTTTGCAGTCTGGGGTCGCAAAAAGTCGGATATGACTGAAGTGACATGCATATGTACAAATATGGAACAATCTCTAATACATATTTTAAGATAAAAAATCCATGAGATATTGAATGGTGCTGGCCCGTAGTATCTTCCCACTTGTGTCAAGAAAAAATAATATATATATTAACAGTAATTTCTCGGAGGGTAAAATAAAATAAGTAAAATCTTATGAACAGGTGACCAGAAGCTTGGATATGAAGGAAGATTTGCTTTTTCATAAAGTTTAATGTTTTGCCATGGGTATGGGTTATTTTATTTTATTTTTTACTAATTTTTTAATGTTTTTTTTTTATGTGGACCATTTTTAAGTCTTTATTGAATTTGTTACAATATTGCTTCTGCTTTTTGTTTTGGGGTTTTTTTGGCCAAGAGGTATAGTATATGTGATCTTAGCTCCCCGACCAGGGATCGAACCTGCACTCCCTGCCTTGGAAGGTGGAGTCTTAACCACTGGACTACCAGGGAAGTCCCTTACTTTTCTTTTTTTTTTGCCTGGGATGGGAAGATCCTCTAGAGGAAGGCATGGCAACCCACTCCAGTATTCTTGCCTGGAGAAATCCCCCATGGACAGAGGAGCCTGGCGGGCTACAGTCCATGGGGTGGCAAAGAGTTGGACATAACTGAGTGACTAAGCACAGCACAGCATATATAGTTTTATATGTAAAACTTTTTCATTTAATCTATATGAAATATGTTCCAATAGCAGATATAATAAATGACATTTAAGTAGTTAAAGGCAAAAAAAAAAAACAAATTTAAGGGTGTTATTGTGTGAATTATGTGTGTGTATATATACATATATATGTATATACTTCAAATACTGTACAAAGCCAGTCTTTCTGATAAATAGCAATTTTTTAATGAATTCAGATGATATCACACTGAGCTATAGAAACGGGAAAGTTATGTTTGTTCTACTCATCCTAAATCTGAATAAAAAGCAGTATTTAAAAGCTTGTAAAATCCTCACCTAGTACATTTTTTCTCTTACAAAGCATTTTAATTTTAAGTATTATTGTTTTTCATTTTCATAGAATGTGGGGATCTTGCACCTCCTTATTCAAAAAGCTGAGCAGAGAGCAGGGTTTCTGAGTGACACTGAGGACGTGTTACTGCCAGTTGATTGGGTGCAGGGAGAGGGCTGGGGCGGGCCCGTGGACCTTCCTGGACCCTGTTAGGACCCAAGCCCTAATCTCGGGAGCTCCGCCCCGCTCTGAGCCACTCTGACTCTCAGGGTCACACGTCCTGTCCTGTCTGCACACTTGCCCCCTGGCCTGTGCTCCCTGCAGCTCCTGGCATCGGCGGCCGTGACTTCTCACCCCTCCTGGGGCATCAGTCTGCAGTGACCACAGTTCCCCCCAGATCCCACTTACTCCCAGGGTCCCCACACAGCACGGTCATCTACCCTGGGGTGTGGTCTCCTCCCTTTTGGGGAGGGGGTTTCTGCCTCACAGTCTCAGAAGGTGAAGCATCCAGGGAGGCAGCTCAGACATTATCTGGAGGTCGCGGGGAGCCCGGGGTGAGAGGGCCCAGGGGGCTGGTGGTGGACAAGCCTGCCGCTCTCTGTTGCCTGCCCCATCTGGATATTCTCTGGGCTTTGCTGGGTGACAGTGAAACTGTCCCTCAAGGAGACGTGAAGAAGCCCAGAGGGAACAGGCTAAAAGCAGGAGGGTTACAGGCCTAGGGCAACTGAGACCTCAGCCACAGACGGGTAAGAAAAACAAGGATCTACTCAGCTGTCCCTCCTGACCCCAGAAACCTGGAAGGTGGAGACACCCCGGATGGCCGGCAGGGACCCTCCACCCAGCACACACACACAGTGACAAGGCTGGAGCATCAACCCTGATGCCAGCCCCGCCCCCCCAGCCCCCACCTGCCCGCAGCTGCACGGGAGCCCCAGGGACGCCGCGCCCCCAGCCCTGGCAGAGGGGCTGCGCGACCCTCCAAGTGGGTAGGGGAGTGACCCCTCCCCCTCCTGGCCTGTGAGGTCACCCCTGGGACATGGGGCTCTGGCCATCTCCAGGCGGCGGAGGGGCAGGAGGGGCGGCTGGGTGTCACACCGGGTCCTGGGAACCTCTTCTCCTGGAGGAGGTGGGGACTCCTCATGAGCAGCTTTGGGGGTCACCCCGGTGGGAGGGTGAGGAGACGGTTTACAGCCTAGACGGGATGGAGCTGTGGTCTCCGTAGACTGAGGCCATGGCGGATTCTGGAAGCACCTCTGGTCCTAGAGATACGTCCAACCGACATGGCTGTGTGTGCAGTAACTCGCGTGTGTGTGTGTGTGTCTAACGGTGCTCACGTGTGGTCCCACGTGAGTGCCCAGCACCGTCTATCCGGGTCTCAGATCCCATTCTGAGCTCCTAAGATAGTGCCCAAGGTCAGAGATGAACACACCACGACCTCCATAACCAGATTCTCGGCTCGCGCTCACGGAATGCATCAACCAAAACGGGCCCTTGGGCCTGAGATGGTGCTGGGCTCCGTGGTGGGCTAAGTGCTAAGGGGTCGCAGAGGGCAGAGCTGGGCTGGTCAGCGACCTCGAAGGCGGCTGAGAGCCTCCTGACATGCAAGCGGGAGGAGGGCAAGCTGGGGGGACTGTGAGATGAGTGACCAGGGCTGGGGGCTTGCCGGTCCCCTGAGGAATGTGACAGGGAGGCCTGGGGGAGGGGCAGAGGGCCGTGGCCTTGGAAAGGTCGAGTCAGGGGGAGTCTTGGCTGTGACGACTGGGAATCACCGGGGTGGGGTTTCAACCAAAACATGCATGATGCCGGGAGGGTCATCATCTACGTGGACAGAAGGCCGCTTGAGCAAGAGCAGCTTCCAGATGTGATTGCTGAGCACCCAGGGGAAGGAACCAAGATACTGTCCTGGGGCCGTGGCCACCAAAGAGTGTGTGACCTGGACCGTCAGAGCCGGACCCGGTGCACACAGAGGCGGCAGCATGGCGGCTGACACGGAGGGTGCACAGACCTCCTCTCCTGCCGTGGCCCCACCCCCTGTTCTAGAATGTTCTCTGGGAATTCTGGGTGACAGTGAAACCATCCCTCCCCAAACCCCCAAGCCTCCGCCCTCTCTCCTGATTCCCAAAAGCTAAGAGGATTTGTTTCCTTTGAGGATGACTGAGCTCAGGACACCAAATGTATCCACAAAAATGAGCAGAGAGCATTCATGTCTGAATGACAATGAGGACATTTTATTGAGAGCTGACTGCGTGCAGGGGGAAGGGCTAGGGGGCGCCAGGGTGGGAGGGTAGGACTTTCCGGGGTGGGGGCCCCGGGCCCTAAGAACACTCTGAGGGCTTCACTGTCTTCGTCACGGTGCTCCCCTCGTGCGTGACCTCGCAGCTGTAACTGCTCTTAGATTTCCACTCGCTGGCCGTCAGGGTCAGGTAGCTGCTGGCCGCGTACTTGCTGTTGCTCTGTTTGGAGGCCTGGGTGGTGTCCACGTTCCGAGTGATGGGGCTGCCGTCTGCCTTCCAGGCCACGGTCACGCTACGCGGGTAGAAGTCGCTGATGTGACAGACCAGGGTGGCCTTGTTGGCGCTGAGCTCCTCCGTGGAGGGCGGGAACAGGGTGACTGTGGGTGCGGACTTGGGCTGACCTGCAAAGTGGGGGAGGGGAAGAAGATCACAGTCAGAGGTCTGGTGCCCGTCCTGGGAGCCCCTGAGTCTGTGTCACAGTGGGACACGGGATCCTTTGAGAGCCCAGCAGGACCCCAGGTCCAGGCACCACTGTGAGCCAGGGGGTCTGTGCCAGGGCAGGTGGGTGGGTTTTCTCAGGCACCTCCCCATCTTCCTGGGAAAGGCTGTGCATGGACCCCTGCCAGCGCTGCCCTGAGACCCCCTGGGTCTTGGTTTCCCACACAGACTTCTGACCCTCACTCTCCTTGCCTGCCCGTCTGACAGCTGATGAGGGTCCGCCTGGGCTGTCTGTCTGTCCCCTGAATGGATGATGTGGCCTCCCTGGCCTCCTGTGCATCAGTCCAGGTATATTTTGAGTTGACATGTCTGTTCGCGCCTTTGCCCAAAGGGGTCCGTTGGTCTCCAAGTCTGTGTCCTTTGGAGCCTCTGTGCTAGGTCGAGGGGGAGCCTGTCTGCCTGTCCTCGGTCCCCCATCTGCAGATCTGAGTTCAGTTCCTCTCTGATTCTTCTTGGGTCTGGAGGTTTCCTACCCTGGTCCCTGTCTCTCTGCCTCCTCAGGGGCTCCTGCTTCTGAGGACTGTGTCCTGCAGACTCAGGAGTCCGTGTCCCCCACGTCCTGACCTCCTATCCCCTTCCCCAGTTCTCAGTCCAGCACCTTCTCCTCCCCCGTCTTCCCTCTCGCAGTTTCCCTGGGTCTCTGGCCAGCTCCGGGTCTGTGCGGCAGCCTCCTGAAGGCCTGGGGAGCCCCTCCACCTCTGCCAAGTCCCCTACCCGGATCCCTAGACCCACAGTCCCCAGACTGTCCTGACGCTCTGACTTCGGTCCCCAGCCCTGTGGGTCTGGGTTCCTCTGATGTCTCCCCAAGGTCCCTCATCTGTAGTCCAGTTCCCTCTTCCCCATGAGATAGGGACCCCAGGTGACCCTCAGAGACAAAGCTGGGTCAAAATAGAGCCCAGACTGGGGTTTGGGGGGACGGTGGAGAGCGGGGTCCGGGAGCCAGACAGACAAGCCAGGAGGTCAGCCTGCTCACTCCCCTGCCTCTGGGGTCAGAGGGGAGGCTCCGGGGGCGACCTCAGTGATAAGAAGGGCAAGTCTGGGGTCAGGGGAAGGGAAGGGGTCAGGGGAAGGGAGAGACCAGGACCCCCGATGTGGGTCCTGGTTGAAGGCTTGACCACGGTCTGACACCGGGGACTGGAAAGAGGAAAGTGACAGGAAAGTGTCCTTGGGGAAAGAAGAGGGAGAGGAAGGTGGAGGGAGACTCACCCAGGACGGTCAGTGTGGTCCCGCTGCCGAAAATACCACACAGTGACACAGGCCTGCACAAAAACCCCTCTGGGAGGGCCCGCCCCACCCTCAGCCCCCCAGCTGCAGCTGTGCGGGAGGAAGCGGGGTCCCCGCCCCAGGCTGCTGTCTGCTCACAGAGGGGCTTCAGCACCCCTCCCCCGCAGCAGATGGCAGGACAGGGCACCCCGTGCCAAGCAGCAGGAGCCTTGGACAGGCAGGTGCCTCAGCAGGGTTGTGTGGTGGATGCAGTCTTCCCACCAGGCGGCCAGGGGTGGGAAAAGAATAAAATGAGGGTGGGGGCAGGGGCCTTCACCGCCCCAAGAGTGAAGTACCCCAGGGAGAAAGCCGCTTCTCTTCTCTGTGAGTTGGCAGCAGCCTGACCCTGTGTTCAGAGCACAGGCTGAGGGCAGGGGCATCCCCATCCCCCCATGGGCACGGCTGGAAGGGATTTGCCGTGACCGTCTTCCATCTGACCCTATCTGGGGCTCCAGGGCCTCACCCCCAGTTCCCTGGGGTTTTCCTTCAAACGGGCATCTCTAGCGAGGCTTGGGCTGGTTGCTGTCCAAGTCTGGCCTCTGTCTGCCGGGAGGACTGGACAGTCTCCTGGCCAGCCCTCAGGGTCTCCTCTGATGTTTGGAGGCATCTGGGAGCATCTTATTCAGAACAGAGATGTGAGCAAGCCCCTCGCTGTGGTCCTGCGACGGCATCTCTTTAAGGAGAACCAGGCTGCTGGGCTACATGGGCCATCCCACGCCTGAGTCGGGCCAGGCACGAGAGGGGCCTGGAACACACGGTCCCCACAGAATGCAGGAAGTTGGGAGGAGTTCTGTGCCTGAGCGGGAAGGCTTGGGGCCAGCAGCAGAGGCTGTCCTGGACAAAGGTGGGTACTCCAGCAGCAAGAGAGCATAACCAGGGCGGATTGAAACATCGCCTGCATGTACCCTAGACTTCCCCGCGTCAAGATGAACTGTTGGTCTTCAGAAGAAGGCAGAGCCCACTCATCATTCTGTAAAAGGGCTCCTCTAAAGGGCAGAAATAAGATCAGAAACCACTCCTGGAGAAGTGAAGAACATCTGAAGGGCCTCCCTTTGTGGACCAATCACCGCCTTCACTCCTGGAGAAGGAAATGGCATCCCACTCCAGTAGCTTTGCCTGGAAAATCCCATGGGAAGAGAAGCCTGGTAGGCTATAGTCCTTGGAGTCGCAAAGAGTCAGGCAGGAGTGAGCGACTTCGCTTGCTTTCACTCACTGCTTTCACTAGAGCGAGGAGGACAGACTACAGTTGCCCCTGGCTTCCCATCCCACCTGAGGGACCTGGGATTGGAGCGTCCAAGCAAGATAATGGGGCTAATGACCTATGATCCCAAAAGGGCACTGTGGAGGGAAATGGCCAGCTGTCTGAGGATTGCCTCTGGCCAAGATATCCCCCAGAACCCAGCCAGCCCTTTCTAGCCAGAGCCCCTTTGCAGGCACATAAAGCAGTGGGAACTTCCCAGGTCCAGCTTGAGGTGGGGGGGCTGGGGGCTGCACCCCAGCCCTGGGGGAGCCCAGCACCAGCAACCGCACCCTTGCAGCCTCTTCCAGCTAGAAAAAGCCAGAGCGATTTGGGAGAGACTGAAGGATCCACCAGGCCCCAGACACACCCACCAGTCAAAGGTCAAGGCTTTCCAACCCTCGTGGAAAGAACACAAAATACACCAAATCAAACAGCGCCCAAAACACAACCAAGTAACCAGGAGGCTCATGGAAAGATGCCCAACCTCACTAATTACTAGAGAAGCGCAAATCAAAGCAACAGTGAGGGAACCCTCCACATGGTCAGAACGGCCGTCATCCAAATGTCTACGAGGAGTGAATGCTGGAGAGGGAGTCAAGAGAAGAGGACAGTCTTGTACTGCTTGCAGGAAGGTCAGCTGGTGCAGCCACGAGGGAGAAGAGTATGAAGGCTCCTTAAAATCCACAAGTAGAGACACCGTTTCTGATCCAGCAACCCCGCCACTGGGCATATACCCCAAGAAAACAACAGTCCAAAGAGACACGGGTACTCAGACCTGGGAGAGCAGCCCTCTCCTCTTTGGCCCACCTGGCAGAGCCGGGTGGTGAGTTGGGGGACAGCTTGGGGGCCCTGGGACAGCCATGAGGTCTCAGGCAGGGGTGGGAGAGGCCTTAGGTGTGGGGTGTGTCACGGTGGGGGTTTTTGTTCCAAGGGTCCACCCTGGGTCCAGAGGCAGGAGCTTACCTGGTGCACCTCCCAGGGGCCAAACCCAGGGACCGTTACTATGCAGCCGTCGCCTGCCCCCAGATGGCACCTGGGACGGGAACACGGCGGGCTCCCTGTGCAGGGGCAGCCGTGCCAGCTCGGGGTCCTCGCCACGTCCTGAGGCTCCTGGACCATCACCTGTGTCTGTGTGTGTATGTGTGTGTGTGTGTGTGTGTGTGTCATAGCCTGGCTTCCAGCAGGGCTGAGGTCTCCGGGAAAACACGATCCCACGTTTGACTGTGGTACAAGGTGCCTGGCTTCAGCACGAGACACCAGTTTCCCTGCAGCGGAGGCTTTGTTGTGAATCTCGGAGCTTCCGAGGCACCTCTTGCCGCCTTCCTGAGGAGCTCAGAGCTCCCCTCTGTCGCGGGCTCAAGCCTCCACCAGGCGGGTTTTTCATGCAACAGCTTTCCTTCCTGGCTTGCTTCCAGCCTCTTGCATCGCTGCAGCTGTCGTTGGGGGGAGAACCGAGACGCACCCGAGGCTTAAGAGCCTATGAAGCCGACAGTGCTGGAGTGGCCTCGCCCCGTGGGTGATCCCGCCCTCGGGAGTGACAGGGAAGGTGTGGGGGTGGGCAGGAGATGAACTGGGCAGCGAGGGAGGGGGGCATTCCAGGGGCAGAGCCAGGGCAGGAAAGAGATGACAGAGCGGTGGCGGTGGCGGGGTCGCCGTCTAGCGGGTCTCGACCAGGGCAGGGAGGGAGGGCTCATCTGGATGGCACCAATCCAGAGAGGTGGCGGGGAGGGCAAGGCCCTGAGCTGGAGGAGGAGAGGGCGGGTGGAGGGTGGGTCCCTGCCAGTCTCCCAGAGATGCCCCCCACCCCCCTGACAGTGTAAGCTGCTCCCCTTGGGGTATTTTCCTCCTTGGTGCCTGGGTTTGCGCACCCCAGGTCCAGAATCCTGGAGAGGCTGACGATTAAATACGGGACAAGGAAAAAGCTGAGCAGAGAGCAGGGTTTCTGAGTGACAGTGAGGACGTGTTACTGCAAGATGATTGGGTGCAGGGAGAGGGCTGGGGTGGGCCCGTGGACCCTCCTGGATCCTATTAGGACCCAAGCCCTAATCTCGGGAGCTCCGCCCCGCTCTGAGCCACTCTGACTCTTCAGGGTCACATGTCCTGTCCTGTCTGCACACTTGCCCCCTGGCCTGTGCTCCCTGCAGCTGTTGGCATCGGCGGCCGTGACCTCTCACCCCTCCTGGGGCATCAGTCTGCAGTGACCACAGTTCCCCCCAGACCCCACTTACTCCCAGGGTCCCCACACAGCACGGTCCTCTACCCTGGGGTGGGGTCTCCTCCCTTTTGGGGAGGGGGTTTCTTGCCTCACAGTCTCAGAAGGTGAAGCATCCAGGGAGGCAGCTCAGACATTATCTGGAGGTCACGGGGAGCCTGGGGTGAGAGGGCCCAGGGGGCTGGTTGTGGACAAGCCTGCCGCTCTATGTTGCCTGCCCCATCTGGATTTTCTCTGGGGTGACAGTGAAACTGTCCCTCAAGGAGACGTGAAGAAGCCCAGAGGGAACAGGCTAAAAGCAGGAGGGCTACAGGCCTAGGGCGACTGAGACCTCAGCCCCAGACGGGTAAGAAAAACAAGGATCTACTCAGCTGTCCCACCTGACTCCGGAAAGCTGGAAGGGGGAGACACCCCGGATGGCCGGCTGAGTCCCTCCACCCAGCGCACACACACAGTGACAAGGCTGGAGCATCAACCCTGCTGCCAGCCCCACCCCCCGGCCCCCGCCCGCACCCAGCTGCAAAGAAGCCCCAGGGACGCACCCCACCCCCGGCAGAGGGGCTGCTCGACTCTCTGGGCGGGTAGGGGAGGGACCCCTCCCAGCCTGTGAGGTCACCCTTGGAAAATGGGGCTCCGGCCATCTCCTGGCGGCAGAGGGGCAGGAGGGACGGCTGGGTGTCACACCGGGTCCCAGGGAACCTCTTCTCCTGGAGGAGGTGGGGGCTCCTCGTGAGCAGCTTTGGGGGTCGCCCCGGTGGGAGGGTGAGGAGATGGTTTACAGCCTAGACGGGATGGAGCTGTGGTCTCCGTAGACTGAGGCCATGGCGGATTCTGGAAGCACCTCTGGTCCTAGAGATACGTCCAACCAACATGGCTGTGTTTGCAGTAACTCGCGCGTGTGTGTGTGTGTGTGTGTCTAACGGTGCTCACGTGTGGTCCCATGTGAGTGCCTAGCACAGTCTATCCGGGTCTCAGATCCCGTTCTGAGCTCCTAAGATAGCGCCCAAGGTCAGAGATGAACACACCTCGACCTCCCTAACCGGATTCTCGGCTCGCGCTCACGGAACGCATCAACCAAAACGGGCCCTTGGGCCTGAGATGGTGCTGGGCTCTGTGGTGGGCTGAGTGCTAAGGGGTCGCAGAGGGCAGAGCTGGGCTGGTCAGCGACCTCGAAGGTGGCTGGGAGCCTCCTGATACGCAAGCGGGAGGAGGGCAAGCTGGGGGGACTGTGAGATGAGTGACCAGGGCTAGGGGCTTGCCAGTCCCCTGAGGAATGTGATAGGGAGGCCTGCGGGAGGGGCAGAGGGCCATGGCCTTGGAAAGGTCGAGACAGGGGGAGTCTTGGCTGTGACAACTGGGAATCACCGGGGTGGGGTTTCAGCCAAAACACGCATGATGCAGGGGGGTCATCATCTAAGTGGACAGAGGGCCGCTTGAGCAGGAGCAGCTTCCAGATGTGATTGCTGAGCATCCAGGGGAGGGAGCTAAGATGCTGTCCTGGGGCCGTGGCCACCAAAGAGTGTGTGACCTGGACCATGTCCACACAGAGGAGCCGGACCATGTCCGCACAGAGGAGGCAGCATGACGGCTGACGCGGAGGGTGCACAGACCTCCTCTCCTGCCGTGGCCCCACCCCCTGTTCTAGAATGTTTTCTGGGATAAGATGCTGTCCTGGGGCCGTGGCCACCAAAGAGTGTGTGACCTGGACCATGTCCACACAGAGGAGCCGGACCATGTCCGCACAGAGGAGGCAGCATGACGGCTGACGCGGAGGGTGCACAGACCTCCTCTCCTGCCGTGGCCCCACCCCCTGTTCTAGAATGTTTTCTGGGGAATTCTGGGTGACAGTGAAACCATCCCTCCCCAAACCCCCAAGCCTCTGCCCTCTCTCCTGATTCCCAGAGGCTAAGAGGATTTGTTTCCTTTGAGGATGACTGAACTCAGGACACCAAATGTATCCACAAAAATGAGCAGAGAGCATTCATGTCTGAATGACAATGAGGACATTTTATTGAGAGCTGACTGCGTGCAGGGGGAAGGGCTAGGCAGCGCCAGGGTGGGAGGGTAGAACTTTCTGGGGTGGGGGCCCAGGGCCCTAAGAGCACTCTGAGGGCTTCACTGTCTTCGTCACGGTGCTCCCCTCGTGCGTGACCTCGCAGCTGTAACTGCTCTTAGATTTCCACTCGCTGGCCGTCAGGGTCAGGTAGCTGCTGGCCGCGTACTTGCTGTTGCTCTGTTTGGAGGCCTGGGTGGTGTCCACGTTCCGAGTGATGGGGCTGCCGTCTGCCTTCCAGGCCACGGTCACGCTACGCGGGTAGAAGTCGCTGATGTGACAGACCAGGGTGGCCTTGTTGGCGCTGAGCTCCTCCGTGGAGGGTGGGAAGAGGGTGACTGTGGGTGCGGACTTGGGCTGACCTGCAACGTGGGGGAGGGGAAGAAGATCACAGTCAGAGGTCTGGTGCCCGTCCTGGGAGCCCCTGAGTCTGTGTCACAGTGGGACACGGGATCCTTTGAGAGCCCAGCAGGACCCCAGGTCCAGGCACCACTGTGAGCCAGGGGGTCTGTGCCAGGGCAGGTGGGTGGGTTTTCTCAGGCACCTCCCCATCTTCCTGGGAAAGGCTGTGCGTGGACCCCTGCCAGCGCTGCCCTGAGACCCCCTGGGTCTTGGTTTCCCACACAGACTTCTGACCCTCACTCTCCTTGCCTGCCCGTCTGACAGCTGATGAGGGTCCGCCTGGGCTGTCTGCCTGTCCCCTGAGTGGATGATGTGGCCTCCCTGGCCTCCTGTGCATCAGTCCAGGTATATTTTGAGTTGACATGTCTGTTCGCGCCTTTGCCCAAAGGGGTCCGTTGGTCTCCAAGTCTGTGTCCTTTGGAGCCTCTGTGCTAGGTCGAGGGGGAGCCTGTCTGCCTGTCCTCGGT
>SJYT01009384.1:0-82121 GCA_006410635.1 Cephalophus harveyi
ACCCCATGAATCATAGCACGCCAGGCCTCCCTGTCCATCACCAACTCCCGGAGTTCACTCAGATTCACATCCATCGAGTCCGTGATGCCATCCAGCCATCTCATCTTCTGTCGTCCCCTTTTCCTCCTGCCCCCAGTCCCTCCCAGAATCAGAGTCTTTTCCAATGAGTCAACTCTTCGCGTGAGGTGGCCAAAGTACTGGAGTTTCAGCTTTAGCATCATTCCTTCCAAAGAAATCCCAGAGCTGATCTCCTTCAGAATGGACTGGTTGGATCTCCTTGTAGTCCAAGGGATTCTCAAGAGTCTTCTCCAACACCACAGTTCAAAAGCATCAATTCTTCAGTGCTCAGCTTTCTTCACAGTCATTTAGAAAACATTTTAAGTCTATATTGCCCTATGGGGTCCTAAAAAAGTTAGTCAATAGTCAGGATTTTTTCAAGAATAAAACAACCATATCTCAGACTGGATTCTGACCCTGGAGAACAGATTATCAGCATTGGAGTAACAATTCTTCACTTCTCTAAATCTGAGATATAGTGCTCTTTCCATTTAATATCTTTAATTGAAATAGTTACCTATATTAGAAATTGTGAAAATCAAATATGAAAAGTTTCATTAGATTTGTTTTAGCAGTTAAATGAGTATTTTAATTATCCATTGAGAATGGCCAGTGATCAAAGTCAGTCTTCTGTAAAATGAAAATAAAAATGTTTATTATTGAACTGTGGTAGGCCTGTTGACATTCAGGAAAGACAAGCCTTGAAACCTTGTAAGATCCCAAATTCCTGCCATGAGAAATGTTTTTGTCTTTTATAAGCAAGAGTCTGAAAGCTGGGCAATGGCTTAATATCAAAGTAATGAGCTGAGTGTTGTTGATTCAGAAAGAATGTGTTCAGGAGTGATAATCTTTGTTAAAAAGGAGAGACTATTTTTTAAATTGATCAAAGACTCAAATTTATCATTATTTTACTAGCAGTTGGTTTAGTGAACATTTGCTACTGTTGACTTGCTGAACATTTGATAAGTTCGAGAAGTCGACTTGCTGAGCATTAGATAAGTTTGAGACAAAGTCGTTGTGTCAGAAGCAACATATTTTGGTGATTGACTTATCTGCTGATGGTGACAGGTTGACAGGTGTTAGGGGCTGGACATATAAAAGTACTTTTAGTGGTTAATAACTACTTGGAGTTTTTTGTTCTCTGAGTGGAAATATTCTACAACAGTTATGTTAAGAAAAGTGTTTTTCTTAAAACTTTTGATTTTACTGGAAAAAAATTTAAAATCAGTAAATACAAATACTTTTACAAGAAATGCGAATGTACTCATCCCCTGGAATTAGTAAGTTGTTAATATTTTGGCTTTACAGATGTGAATGGCATTACGAATGTGATAGAAACAGATATGACGTATGGTGATGTCTTTGTTTCTTTCTCCAGCCCATTAGCCCACAACTAATCACCACCTTAAAGTTGTGTTTGTCCTTCCAGGTTATTCTTATACTTTTACTTAATATATTTTAATAAATAAAATGCAGAATAGTTTTGTATGCTTAAAAAATCTGCATAAAAGCTATTAGTCTATACCTTTCTTTTTTCAACTGAACATTTCAACATTTGTTGAAGGTTATCCCTGTTGATTCTTCCAAAGCTTGTTTATTCATTTTAATTGTTGTGTATTGTGTATGACTAAACCATGACCTACTCTAAGAAAAGCCTTTTATCTGGTTGAGCTGGGGTGAAAATGGGGTGATACCATAAGAGAAGTACTAATTGAGAGACTAGAGATAACATTTTTGTGGTATTGATTTCTCCTTTGTACTTGGTGCTTACTTTATGAATTTTATTTTTCTGGAGTTAAGTTTTTCATTTAAATTTATGTTTTAAGGTGGATGTTGACAATAATACTGACTTAATTTTTTTTTTCTTTTCATGCTAGTTTTTAGAGAGCTTTCCCAAGCATTATCTTATTTGCTAATGCATGACATAAATACTACATTGATGAAAGGCAAGTATACTGTTGCTATTTTACAAATGAGAGAACAGGTAAAAGGGGTTTAGTAACTTGTTTAAGGCCTTAGAACTAGTGTCAGGACCAAGCCCTTTCCTCCTGGTAATTAATCCCCTGTCCTTTATTTGTAGGACACTGTTAATGTGGGAATTGATGAGAGGTTGGAGATATTTTTTCTTTCTTTTTTAAAAATTGATTTCTTTTTTAATTGAAAGATAATTGCTCTAGAGAATTTTATTGTTTTCTGTTAAACCTCAACATGAATCAGCCATAGATATACATATATCCCCACCCCTTTTGAACCTCCTTCCCATCTACCTCCCATCCTAACACTGTAAGTTGATACAGAGCCCCTGTTTGAGTTTCCTGAGCCATACAGCAAATTCCCATTGGCTATCTATTTTACAATGGTAATGTAAGTTTCCATGTTACTCTTTCCTTACATCTCACCCTCTCCTCCCTTCTCCCCACATCCATAGATCTGTTCTCTATGTCTGTGTCTCCATTGCTGCCCTGCAAAGAAATTCTTCAGTACCATTTTTTTAGATTCTGTTTATATGTGTTAGAATATGATATTTATCTTTTTCTTTCTGATTCACTTCACTCTGTATAATAGGCTCCAGGTTCATCCACCTCATTAGAACTGACTCAAATGCATTCCTTTATATGGCTGAGTAATATTCCATTGTATATACATATCACAACTTCTTTATCCATTCATCTGTTGATGGATATCTAGGTTGCTTCCATGTTCTAGCTATTGTAAATAGTGCTGCAGTAAACAATGGGATACATGTGTATTTTTCAATTTTGGTTTCCTCAGGGTATATGTCTAGGAGTGGGATTGCTGGGTCATATGGTGGTTTTATTCCTAGTTTTTTAAGGGATCTCCATACCGTCTTCCATAGTGGCTGTATCAATTTACATTCCCACCAACAGTACAAGAGCATTCCCTTTTCTCCACACCTTCTCCAGCATTTATTGTTTGTAGACTTTTTGATGATGGCCATTCTGACCAGTGTGAGGTGATATCTTATTGTAGTTTTGATTTGCAGTTCTCTATGAATGGATGATATTGAGCATCTTTTCATGTATTTGTTAGCCATCTGTATATCTTCTTTGGAGAAATATCTGTTTGGGTCTTTTTCTCACTTTTTGATTGGGTTGTTTGTTTTTCTAGTATTGAGTTGGTATGAGCTGCTTGTATATTTTGGAAATTAATCCTTTGTCAGTTGTTTCATTTGCTATTATTTTCTCCCATTCTGAGGGTTGTCTTTTTACCTTGCTTATAGTTTCCTTTGCTGTTCAAAAGCTTTTAAGTTTAATCAGGTCCCACTTGTTTACTTTTGTTTTTATTTCCATTACTGTAGGGGGTGGGTTATAGAGGATCTTGCTTTGATTTATGTCATGGGGTGTTCTGCCTATGTTTTCCTCTAGAGTTTTATGGTTTCTGGTCTTACATTTAGGTCTTTAATCCATTTTGAGTTTATCTTTGTATATGGTGTTAAGAAGTGTTCATTGTCACTTGTTTCTAGAAATTTTTTGATTTCCCTTTTGATTTCTGCAGTGACCTGTTGGCTATTCAGAAATGTATTGTTTAATCTCCATGTGTTTGTGTTTTTTACAGTTTTTTCCTGTAATTGATATCTAGTCTCATAGTGTTGTGGTCAGAGAAGATGCTTGATATGATTTCAATTTTCTTAAATTACTGAAGTTTAAATTTGTGACCCAAGATGTGGTCTGTTCTGGAGAATGTTCCATGTACACTTGAAAAGAAGGTGTAGTCTCCATTTGGATGGAATGTCCTGAAGACATCAATGAGATCCATCTCATCTAATGCATCATTTAAGACTTGTGTTTCCTCATTAATTTTCTGTTTTGATGATCTGTCCATTGGTGTGAGTGGTGTGTTAAAGTCTCCTACTATTATTGTGTTATTGTCAATTTCTTCTGTCTGTTAGTGTTCATCTTATGTATTGAGGTGCTCCTATGTTGAATGCATAGATATTTACAATTTTTATGTCTTCCTCTTGGATTGATCCCTTGATGATTATGTAATGTCCTTCCTTATCTCTTGTAATATTCTTTATTTTAAGATATATTTTGTCTGCTATGAGGATTGCTAATCCAGCTTTCTTTTGCTTCCCATCTGCATGGAATATATTTTTCCATCCTCTCATTTTCAGTCTGTATGTGTCTTTAGGTCTGAAGTGGGTTTCTTATAGATAGCATATATATGGGTCTTATTTTTGTATCCATTCAGCCAGTCTGTATCTTTTGGTTGGAGTACTTAATCTGTTTACATTTAAAGTAATTTTTGATATATATGTTCCTATTGCCATTTTCTTAATTGTTTGTGATTGATTTTATAGATCTTTTTCTTCTCTTGTGTTTCTTGACTATATAAGTCCTTTTTAACATTTGCTGTAAAGCTGGTTTGGTGGTACTGAATTCTCTTAATTTTTGTTTGTCTGAAAAGCTTTTTATTTCTCCATCACGTTTGAATGAGATCCTTGCTGGGTACTGTAATCTTGGTTGTAGATTTTTCCCTTTCACGACTGTAAATATATCCTGCCATTCCCTTCTAGCCTGCAGAGTTTCTGCTGAAAGATCAGCTGTTAAATGTATGGGATTACCCTTGTATGTTATGTGTTGCTTTTTCCCTTGCTGCTCTTAATATTCTTTCTTTGTGTTTAGTCTTTGTTAGTTTGATTAGTATGTGTCTTAGCGTGTTTTTCCTTGGGTTTATCCTGTATGGGACTCTTTGTGCCTCTTGGGCTTGATTGACTATTTCCTTTTCCATGTTTGGGAAATTTTCAACTATAATCTCTTCAAAAATTTTCTCATACCCTTTCTTTTTCTCTTCTTCTGGACCCCTATAATTTGAATGTTGGTGCATTTGATATTGTCCCAGATTTCTATTTCTCAGTTCTTTTCATTCTTTTTACTTTATTCTGCTCTTCAGAAGTTGTTTTCATCATTTTATCTTCCAGCTCACTAATTTGTTCTTCTGCTTCAGATATTCTGCTATTGATTCCTTCTAGAGTATTTTTCCTTCTAGAGTCGGACACGACTGAGTGACTTCACTTTCACTTTTCACTTTCATGCATTGGAGAAGGAGATGACAAACCACTCCAGTATTCTTGCCTGGAGAATCCCAGGTACGGCAGAGCCTGGTGGGCTGCCATCTATGGGGTTGCACAGAATCAGACATGACTGATGCGACTTAGCAGCAGTAGCAGCAGAGTATTTTTTTTTCTGTGGCTCTTAAGTTTTATTATTTTTTTTGAATAATCTAATTTTTTTCAACTTTATTTTACTTTACAATACTGTATTGGTTTTGCAATACATCAACATGAATCCGCTACGGGTGTACATGAGTTCCCAATCCCGAACCCCCCTCCCATCTCCCTCCCCATACTATCTCTCTGGGTCATCCCAGTGCACCAGCCCCAAGCATCCTGTATCTGCAGCAGAGTATTTTTAACTTCAGTAATTGTTGTTTGTCTCTGTATGTATGTTCTTTAATTCTTCTAGTTCTTTGTTAATTGATTCTTGCATTTTTTCCTTTATGTTTTTAAAGTTTTTGATCATCTTTACTATCATTATTTTGACTTCTTTTTCAGATAGTTTTCCTATTTCCTTTTCATGTATTTGGACTTCTGTATTTCTAGTTTGTTCCTTCATTTTCGTAGTATTTCTCTGCTTTTTCATTATTATTATTGTTTTACTTACTGTTTTTGAGGTCTCCTTTTCCCAGGTTTCAAGGTTGAATTCTTTCTTCCTTTTGGTTTCTGCCCTCCTAAGGTTGGTCTAGTGGTTTGTGTAAGCTTCATATAGGGGGAGATTTCTGCTGAGTTTTTTTGTTTGTTTGTTTTTCCTCTGGTGGGCAAGGCTGAGTGAGGTGGTAATCCTGTCTGATGATGATTATATTTGTATTTTTATTTTGTTTATTGTTTAGATGAGGCTTCCTGCACAGGGTGCTACTGGTGGCTGGGTGATGACAGGTCTTGTATTCAAGTGGTTTCCTTTGTGTGAGTTGTCACTATTTGATACTCCCTAGAGTTAGTTCTCTGGTAGTCTGGGGTCTTGGAGTCAATGCTTCCACTCCAAAGACTCAGGGCTTGATCTCCGGTCAGGAACGAAGATTCCAGAAATGGTTTGTTATGGCGTTAAGTGAGATTAAAACAAATACCCAAAAATGAGAAACCAAAGATGAGCCCCAGACAAGTGGCAGTTACAAAATCAGGCAAATAATAATTAAAATAATGGAATATACACACATATATATATACCCATAAGCAAAATCAAAACAGTCTAACAAAAATAAAGAACAGTAGACTGACCCAGCGAACACAGGAAATCAAAAATTATACCTACCAGTTAAGAACAAAATTAACTAAAGCACAAACTGGAAAACAAAACTAAAGCAAGGTGCCAAGTGGGGAATAAAGCAATGAAAAGAAAACTAAGAAATATGTTGAGAGGAAAGGAAACAAAGAAAAGAAATAAAGAAAGATACACGAAGTTAAACAGTGGTAGATGAAGATTTATATACATTAAAGATTAACTGAAAGGGGAAAAGAACAGGAGGAAAAATGAACAAAGGAATAAATGTAGAAAAAGTAATAATAGGCTTAAAAAATTAAAATTAAAAAAGAGAGGGAAAAAAAAGGAAAACTCCACAGAACTGCAAAAGCCCAATGCAGAGGTAGAGGTTTATAACAATAAAAAATATGACTGAGGGTAAAAAAGCTCAAAAGCTTAGTTAGATTTCATAGAGCCAATCAAATTGACAACTACAACAGAGGAGGGGAAAAAAAGAAAAGAGAAGTAACAGTAAAAAAAAAAAAAAATCCAAAAGAATTTACAAAACAAATCAAAACATAAGAATAATAAATGTTTTTCTTGAGTCACTGCTGTCAGAGTCCTTTCCCTTGCTGGGAGTCACAGTCCACCTCACCTCCCTAGGATGCCTTCCAACACTGGGCTGGTCTCTGGACCTGCTGTCGGGGCATCTCAGATTCTAATCTGGTCCTACTGCTGTATGTTCTTGCCTGCAATGTCTGCAGCTGTCAGAACTAATGCATTTTCTTTTGTGGGAACTCTCAATGTCCTTTAATATTTTCCATAGATACAGAGTCTGCCTAGTGGATCGTGAGGATTTAATCTGAAGCTTGTACAGCTGGTGGGAAGGTTTTGGGTCTTCTTCCCTGGCTACACTGCCCTTGGTTTTCAATTGTGGTTTTATTTCCACCTCTGCATGTAGGTCATCCACTGGGTTTGCTTGTGAGGCTGCCCTGCTTGTGGGTCTGCCCCAGTGAGGGCCAAGTGTGGAGGTAGTGCAGCTGCTTGGGTTGCAGGGATTTTAGCAGCACCAGGTACTCAGGGGAGTTGGTGGCTAAGGCAGCAGGAAATATAGTGCTCTAGAAAGGTATGGCAACCAGTATTGGCCAATACACTCCAGTATTCTTGCCTGGAGAAACTCCCTGACACAGAAGCCTGGCAGGCGACAGTCCACAGGGTCACAAAGGGTGACCTTTGTGTTGTGTTGTGTTGTGTTTGGTTGTGTCCAACCAAAGTGACCCTGCGTGCATAGAGTCAAGACTTTTTTTGCCTCTGGCAGCTCTGCTCCAGTAAGGGTTGAGTGTGAAGGTGGTGCGACTGCTTGGCTTTTGGGGACCCTGGCAGTGCCAAGTGGGCAGGGACATGGCCTCTCTTGCAGGAGTTTTGGCTCTTTCAGAGTCTTTTTTTGAGCCTTTTGTAGGTGGTGATCAGAAGACCTCTTTGCCCAGTCTTTTTCCATAGCTTTGCCTGATTCAGGCACTCAGAGGGCCCCCTTGCCTGGGGTCCTTTTCTTTTGTTTGGCACATCATCATATATAGAGGGGTCCTGGCTGGGGTCCTACTCTGTAGATTGGGATGTCAGGCACTTAAAGGAGCACCCTGGGTGAGGTCAAACTCTGTAGTTCAGTACATGAGGTGTTTGATGGGCCAGCCTCTCTCTTGTTCAGCAGCTGATTCTGGCATGTGGGGAGAGAGAAGCTATGGTGATGGCTCCACCCTCTATGTGTGACTCAGCCGTATTGCCTTCCATGGCTGCCTGGCTTTCCTTCACAGACATTTCCCACCACAGTATCCTTCCTCATATCCCCGCGATCTGTCTCTCTGCAGTCAACAGCAGCCCTTGTCCAGGGATTGCTCCCCAATCCTTAAACTCCAGCTCCCAGCTGCTGTGCCTTCCAGGGAACCTGCGTCCCTGTCTGGGGTATGTATGGCTGCCCCAAAGACTGTCTGATTCTCATTCCATTTAGGCTGCCACAGATCAGCTATTTCATTCTCAGCCTTAAATGTTTCTCCTCTGACTCAATTGCCCCCATGTGGGGATCAGACCCCTACTTCAGTTCCCCTACCTGCTGAGGTCAGATCCAGTCCTACTAACACTCCTGTTCTTCCCCCTAGTTCCTTTGTCCTACTGAGTTTTGTGTGATTCTATATATTCTTTTCTGCTGGTCAGGAACTCCTGTTCACTCTCAGCTAGTGTTCTGTATGTACTCCTGTGTCTGAAGGTGTATTCCTGATGTATCCACGGTGAGAGATGTACTCCACATCCACCTACTCCTTTGCCATCTGTTCTCCTGATTTTCAAGGTTGGAGATCTTAACTGAGTTTGGAATTTGATTATTTATCTCGCAGACTTGTCAGTTTTGGAAAGAGGGGCTTAAGTAACCTTAAATTAAAAAGAGACAATAGCTGATATTCTACATAGGTCTTTAAATGCTATAAAATTTTACTTAAAATCTATTTAAAATGAACCTAAAAATAAAACTACCATGTGACCTGGCAGTTCCACTCCTGGATCTATAGTCAAAAAAACCCCCAAACCCCAAGTAGTTCGAAAAGATACATGCACTCAAATGTATATAGCAGCATTATTTACAATTGCCAGGATATGGAAGCAACTTAAGTGTCCATCAACAGATGAAAGGATAAAGATGAAGTAGTATATATATACACAGTGGAGTACTACACAGCCATAAAAAAGAATGAAATAATGCTATTTGCAGCAACATGGATGGACTTGGAGGGTGTTATGCTCAGTAAAAGAAGTCAGAGAAAGACAAGTACTATATGATATCACTTACTAAAAAATCTAAATCTAAAAAATGAAATCTAAAAAAAAAACCCAATTAGTGGATATAATAAAAAAGAAGCAGACTCACAGATATGGAGGACTAGTGGTTGCCAGTAGAGAGAGGGAAAACGAAGGATTAAGAGGTACAAACTAGTATGTATAAAATAAATTGCAAGGACATATTGTACAACATGGAAATTATAGCCAATATTTTATAATAACCATAAATGGAATATAACTTTTAAAAATTGTGAATTACTATATCCTACACTTGTAGCTTATATAATATTGTACATCAACTATTCTCCAATAAAAAAGTTTAAAATGGTCTATTAAAGGCAAAATCATCATAGAACTAGAATGCATTATCCTTTAGATATGGGTTCATATGCCCTGTGTTTATTGTAACTAACTGGTGCTTAGTAAAGGGATAATTGTGGAGAATATTTTATTGACTAAGTTTAGAGTCTTTCAGAGAAACAGATTTGATTTATACTTGTAGATAATGTGATTCCATTTTAATGCTGGAGTTAAAGGATAATCCTTTTGTCTATTCTATAAGCTTTGTAACATATATTGTACCTAGCTACACTTTAAGGGACAGATTGGCTTCTGATATGTCAAAAATAGGGGATTATGTAATGGTCAGCTAAAATATATCTAGAATATATATGAGTGCCAACCATGGCAATTATACTAGGTGCCCATAGTCTAGTTGGAGGAAAAAAGACTTAGTTACTTATATATATGTAATAGGGCAACTTATCAAGAATTCACTAAGGCATGGTAGAAAAGCACAACTTTGTTGTTTTTTTCTGCAGTATTAAGAGACACATGCAGTCTGTCCTTAGGAATGGGAATGATACTCCATTTCTAAAGATGGAATTTGTTAAAAAAAATTATTTGTTTTTAATTGGAGGATAATTGCTTTACAGTGTTCTGTTGGTTTCTACCATAAAACAACATTCATTAATCAGCCATAGGTATACATGTATCCCCTTTCTCTGGAACCTCTCTCCTATCTCCCACCCCAATCCACCCCTTTACGTTGTCACAGAACATCAGGTTGAACTTTCTGTGTCATACAGCAAATTTCCACTGGCTATCTATTTTGCATAGGGTAATGTCTATGTTTCAAGCTGGTTTTAGAAAAGGCAGAGGAACCAGAGATCAAATTGCCAACATCCGCTGGATCATGGAACAAGCAAGAGAGTTCCAGAAAAACATCTATTTCTGCTTTATTGACTATGCCAAATGGATGGCGTCACGACTCGATGGATGTGAGTCTGAGTGAACTCCGGGAGTTGGTGATGGACAGGGAGGCCTGGCATGCTATGATTTGTGGGGTCGCAAAGAGTCAGACACGACTGAGCGACTGAACTGAACTGAACTGAACTGAATGTCTGTGTTTCAATTCCACTCTCTCCTTCACCTGCTGAGTCCACAAATCTGTTCTTTATGTCTGCATCTCTATGCCTGTTCTCTATGTCTGCCCTACATATAGGTTCATCAGTACTATTTTTTTAGATTTCATATATATGTATTAATATATGATATTTGTTTTTCTCTTTCTGACTTCACTCTGAATAACAGGCTCTAGGTTCATCCACCTCACTAGAACTGACTCAAATTTGTTCCTTCTTATGGCTCAGTAATGGCAGAGGATGAAATGATTGGATAGCATCATCTACTCAGTGTACATGAACTTGGGCAAACTCTGGAAGAATTGTGAGGCTCAGGGAGGCCTGGCATGCTGCAGTCTGTGGGGTTGCAAAGAAACATATATGACTTAGCGACTGAGCAACAAATAGCAGTAATATTCCAGTGTATATATGTACCACACCTTCTTTATCCATTCATCTATTGATGGATGTCTAGGTTGTTCCCATGTCCTGGCTATTGTAAGTAGTGCTGCAGTGAACATTGGGGTACATGTGTCTTTTAGAATTGTGGTTTTCTTAGGATATATACTCAGTAGTGGAATTGCTGTTTCATATAGGGCTTCCCAGGTGGCACAGCGGTAAAGAATCAGCCTGCTAGTGCAGGAGATGCACAATATGTGGGTTTGATCTCTCAGTCAGGAGAATCCCATGGAGAAGGAAATGGCAACCCATTCTAGTATTCTTGCCTGGAAAATACTATGGACAGAGGAACCTTGCGGGCTAAAGTCCCCAGGGTTGCAAAAAGTCAGACACAATTGTATAGTAGTTGTATTCTTAGTTTTAAAAGAAAGCTCTGTACTGTTCTTCCTGTGGCTACATCAATTTACATTCCCACCAATAGTGCAAGAGGGTTCCCTTTTCTTTACATCCTCTCCAGTGTTTATTGTTTGTAGATTTTTTGACTGTGGCCATTCTGATCAGTGAGAGGTGATGGATACCTCATTGTAGTTTTGATTTGCATTTCTCTAATAATAACCTCAGGTATGCAGATGATACCAACCTAATGGCAGAAAGTGAAGAAGAATTAAAGAACCTCTTGATGAAAGTGAAAGAAGAGAATGAAAAAACTGACTTAAAACTCAACATTCAAAAAACAAAGATCTTGGCATCCAGTCCCATCACTTCATGGCAAATAGATGGGGAAACAATGGAAACAGTGGCAGACTTTATTTTCTGGGGCTCCAAAAGCTCTGTGTGTGGTGACTGCAGCCATGAAATTAAAAGACATTTGCTTCTTGGAAGAAAAGCTATGACAAACCTAGACAATGTATTAAAAAGCAGAGACATTACTTTGCTGACAAAGGTCCATCTAGTCAAAGTTATGGTTCCTCAAGTAGTCATGTATGGATGTGAGAATTGGACCATAAAGAAGGCTGAGCACCGAAGAATTGATGCTTTTGAACTGTGGTGCTGGGGAAGACTCTTGAGAGTCCCTTGGACAGCAAGGAGATCAAACCAGTCAGTCCTAAAGAAAATCAACCCTTAATATTCATTGGAAGGACTGATGCTGAAGCTGAAGCTGCAATATTTTGGCCCTCTGATGGGAAGAGCTGACTCTTTGGAAAAGACCCTGATGCTGGGAAAGATTGAAGGCAGCAGCAGAACAGGATGACAGAGGATGAGATGGTTGGATTGCATCATCTACTTAATGGACATGAGTTTGAGCAAACTCCAGGATATAGTTTGGACAGGAAAGCCTGGTGTGCTGTAGTCCATGGGGTTACAAAGAGTCAGACATGCCTGAGCCACTAAACAACAAATAATAAGCAGCGTTGAGCATTTTTTCATGCTTTATTAGTTAAAGATGGAATTCTTATTCCCAAGGAAGGTATCCATATTCTTGGATGGTACTAGAATTCATGGTATAGGCTTTTAGGACTGTCTTGGGTCTAAAGTCTTTGAAAGAATAACTAAATCCCATTGTTGTTGAAAGAGTTTGGGAAAGAAATGCCAGTTGTCTTTAGAAGATGGGCTGGTCCTCTTCCAGGGAAGAAAGACAGTGAGTGGAAATCAGAGACAGTCCATTTTTGTGGGAAGTTGAAATAGGTACCCTAGTTAAAGCAGTTCCTTGGAGGTTTCAAAGTGGGTATGATTATGTAGGTACTAGGGAGGGTTGAGCACTGAGATGACTTTGACATCTACAGTGAAGGTCCTTATGCCTAACTTGGTATGGAATAAGCAATGGATGCTACAAATGGTGCTAAAGTCACCTTGCACAAGGTTGTGAGGGTTTAGACAAGGAGCATCTCTTGGGGTGGGGTGGGGCGGGTGAGTCATCATGGGTCACTGACTACAGGCCTTGCCTTCATTTGTCTTCATTGCATCACCTTTACTGTCTTTTTGCTTCACTGCTTGGCTTGTAGGACCTTAGTTCCCTTACCAGGGATCGAACCCTGAACCCTGGCAGTAAAAGTGCCTAGTCTTAACCACTGGACCACCAGGGAATTCCCAGCATCACTTTTAGGGTCTGATACAACTTAAGATGTGAAGGAAGAAAGAGCCTTTAAACATGTGCCATGTTTTAGATCTCTCACTAACACAGCTGAATCATGGGCTTGAAATCTGAACTGACTTGAGTTTGAAAAATCCACAAGGATGTAATTTTTCTTGGATCTCTTGTGTAGTAAAGCAGTTCATGGCTTTATATGCATGTGAATGTATATATGCATCTTTTTCATACCTCTTTAGCACTTATACATTCTTCCTGGCATGTCTTCATCCCTTGTTCAACCCCCTGGAAAATGCTTACTCATCATTCAAAATTCATGTCAAATATCACTTCTCTTTGAATAAGCAGAGAGTAGGGTGTCTAAAATAATTCTTGGCTTCCTAATTTGCAATGTAGAGATAATGCCTGCCTTGATTTAAATCACAGACTGGTTGTGAGAGTTTTATAAAATGACTTAAAGAGACAGAAGGTATTAAAGATTGAGGCAACTATACAAAAGCATGAGGAATTTGGTGTGCAGAGAGGCAGGACTCTAGGGAGACCTGTCTCAATGGAGCTGAAGATTTATTTTTAATTTTTTTTAAAAAAATTCTGGGTGTATATGGTTGGGAGGAGAATGAAAAAAATACTTAGTGTGAAACTGGATTTAGGGGAGTATCTTGAAGATCAGGAAGAGGACTTTTAATAAAATGAAGCAGTTATCAGAAAACATTTTCTTAATAGATGAGGGAACATTTCAAGTCAATTTAGTTTAACACAAAATTAAGTTTATTAAAGAGTGAAGAGGCCGAAGAGATAGGAAGATCAATGTGGATACAAGTAGATTGTTAGGGTAAAAATCATGAGTAAGTTTAAAAGCGCAATCTCAATACTGAAAATATAATAGGCTGCTTTTGAAGTAGAGATTTTTAAATTCTAAGAGATGAGTCACCTTGTAAGTTTATAGGTAGTATATGATTTCAGGATATGAGGCTGATGAAGGATAGATGTACTAGATTGAATTTCCTGGTGAAGGGACTACTACTGGATTGTTTAACCTTTTCACAATTCTGGCAACAACACAGCTTTCAAAGATTAGCTGAAGAAATGAATGAAGTAACTTGTCAAACATTAGTAAGATATTTTTAGGTGCAGTTCAGTTGTACTTTATAAAAAAGTACTTTTAATTCCTTCTTATTTATTTTATTTTAGATTTTTTATTGGATTACAGTTGCTTTACAATATTGTGTTAGTTTCTTCTGTACAGCAAAGTGACTAGGCTATATGTATACATGAGTTTCTTTTTAAATAACTTTCTCCCATTTCAAATATCAAGAAGCTGCTCTTCATGTTCCACCATTAACTCAGTCTTAATGAAATGATGAACCAAACTGTCAAGAAACTTTTGTACAAAATCCAGGGTCTGATGTAATTCTGAATCTACTACTTTTGTTTTTTAATAAAATGAGAGTTGGACTGTGAAGGAAGCTGAGTGCTGAAGAATTGATGCTTTTGAACTGTGGTGTTGGAGAAGACTCTTGAGAGTACCTTGGACTGCAAGGAGATCCAACCAGTCCATCCTAAAGGAGATCAATCCTGGGTTTTCGTTGGAAGGACTGATGTTGAAGCTGAAACTCCAATACTTTGGCCACTTCATGCGAAGAGTTGACTCATTGGAAAAGACCCTGATGCTGGGAGGGATTGGGGGCAGGAGGAGAAGGGGATGACAGAGGATGAGATGGCTGGATGGCATCACGACTCGATGGATGTGAGTCTGAGTGAACTCCGGGAGTTGGTGATGGACAGGGAGGCCTGGTGTGCTGATTCATGGGGTCGCAAAGAGTTGGACACGACTGAGCAACTGAACTGAACTGTGATATTATGATTTATAAGAAGTATACATTTGGTCATTCAGATAACCAAAATATAAGGAACTGAGCAATCTAGTAAGTAAAATGTTTCTCTGAGTTCTGTGAGCCCCTTGTAGAAAATTAATTGACCCCAAGGAGAATGTTGGGCTTCCCTGGGCTCAGATGGTAAAGAATCTGCCTGCAATGTGGGAGACCTGGGTTTGATCCCTGGGTTGGGAAGATCCCTTGGAGCAAGGCATGGCAACCCACTCCAGTATTCTTTACCTGGAGAATCCCCATGTACAGAGGAGCCTGTTGGGCTATAGTCCATGGGGTTGCAAAGAGTTGGACATGACTGAGTGACTAAGCACAGCACAGCACAAGAAGTTTGAGGGAACCTCTGTTTTATAGCAGGTTGGTCAGAAGAACTGGTAACAACCTGGACTTGTGACTGGCATCTGAAACCAAGGGAGAGGTTATTAGAACCTCCAATCTCTAGTCCTGCAGGTCCGAAGCACTGATGATAACCTGGGCTTGCAATTGACATATAAAGTGGTAGGGAGGGGGTGGGAGTCTTATAGGACTGAACCCTTAAATAGTGGAATCTTATGCGATCTCTGGGTAGATAGTATCAGAATTCTGTTGCATTCTTGGGAATTCTGCTTGTGTCAGAATTGTTTTTAGTGTGTGGACCCCCTTACCTACCCTGTACACATAGGAAATTGACTTCAGAACACCAAAAGATGTACTAATCTTTTATATTTTATGGATATCCCTTTTTTTTGGAAACTTATTTTGGGTCAAAAATTCTTTCAGGAAATGCCCACCAAATGTGACTTCCTGTGCCTTCTGTATTTTAAATATGTCTCTAATAAGTAATAATAATAGGAAGAAAAGGAGCTCACATTTATGGAAGCTCCTTATGTACTCTATGCATATTATTTAATCCTTTCAATAACCCTCTGGAGTATGTGATGCTATTTTTCTTATATAGACTTCCACCCTGAGACTTAGAGAGCTGTTAGCCAAGGTAATGAGCAGTAGAGCTGTTATTTGAATGTAGGTCTTCTTGTAAACAAAGTCTGTCCATGTCCCACTACAGTGTGCTGCAAGGCAGAAATAATTCCAGGCAGGCCTTATATTTAATCATACCCAGAATCTGACCACCTCTCACCACCTTCACTGCTACCACCATGTTTTGACTATCATGTTTTGCCTTTTTTAACATCTACTGCTTTCCATACTTCTCTCTGAACCCTAGTTTATTCTTAATAGCTGAAGTGATCCTTTAAAATATTAGTCAGATCAGTAGTTCCTGATTTCATATAGAGAAAGGACCCTCTTTCTCCCTCTGACCTAATCTCTGATTTCTTTCCTTTGCTTGTTCCTTTCCAGCAGGCCAGTCACACACATCTCCCCAGGATCTGCACAGCTAATTCACTCCATCCCTTCAAGTCTTTTTCACATTGCACGGACTATTTAAAACTGGAACCCCAATGGGACTTAATATATAAAAATCTAGGGTTTTCAAGCTCTTGATGACATTCTTTAAAACTCTAAAATTATTTAGTTTAGTGTTAAACAGTAACTCTTTTAATGTTGAAATCTGGAATTGGAATATATGTAAAATATCACAAACATACATAGTCTTAAGTGGAAGAGTGAAGATGCATCTGGTGTTTTTCAAACATTGACTGTATCTCTTTGTTAGAGATACATTTCACATTGTGACCCAGTGAATGTTTATAAAACTGGAACTGAAGTTTTATGAAATGCTTAACATTTGTACGTGTGATGTACTGGGATATTTTCTATTGATTTCTATTCCTTTCTATTATTAAAAAAAATATGTCATGATCTATAAAATCAATTTCATCACCTACTTACTGGTCATATCCAGTAGCTTAAAATATATTGACTTATTGCATCATTGACCCAGGAGAAAAGATGTGACTCTTGAGCATGGACTGAGAGTGACAACTGAAACTTCACTTTACTTTTGAGTTATTGGCATGTGACTAATAGTGAACATATATGATATTCACATTCATGCTAACAAAATAGATTTAGTAGCATAAATATGTAATTAAAGTACTTCTGTTTTGTTAATATTGTGTTAATGTTAATATTGCTCTAATGTTAAAACTCTTGTGTTAGATGCTACTTTTATTCAATCAATCAAGAGATTTCATTCTGTCTTTTCTTCCCTAACTTCCATTTTCAATTGATTGACATTGACTTTTCTACTTATATTGATATTGCAGTGCATGTGTGCTCAGTTGCATCTGACTCTTTGTGACCCCACAGACTGTAGGCCACCAGGCTCCTCTGCCCATGAGATTTTCCTGGCAAGAATACTGGAGTGGGTTGCTGTTTCTTTTTCCAGGGGATCTTCCCAACCTAGAGAATCAAACATGCATCTCTTGCATTGCAGGCAGTTTCTTTACCTCTGAGCCATGTATTAAATACTAACAATAAGGAAAAATATTTAATAATGAAAAAATAATGTATGCTTTATTAAAATATAACAATAATAATTCATAAATATATAACCCAGTATAGCCTATCACAAATAAGATACTAAGTTTTTTAGTATCTTATTTCTAAGGACAGAAAATATTTAACACATATTATTTCTGTAATATTTTCTGACATAGTATATTCTCTAAATTTAAAACTTCCTACTATGATCTTCCTTAAAAGTAAGAAATCCATATGCCAAGCTCACTTTAATTCCTCCTATACGCAACATTCCAGCCATAATAAATTATTCAACCAATCCCTTGCTCCCTCTCTTCCTCTCTTTCTGCCTGCCTTCCTCCCTTTTCTTATTTCCTCTAATATTTTTGAGTACCTGCTATGTGCCATGCATGGTAGTAGGGAGAAAATAAAAGACATAATCCTTTGCCTTCACTGGATTTCAACTGAATACAAATATCCCCAGTTGTGGAAGTGAAAGCAGAAATATTTAAGATTGCTTAGAAAGCCAAGGGTGGGATTAGATCCTGTGTATCTTGATTTACTTCTTTTTTTTTTTAACTTTTATTTTTACTTTATTTTACTTTACAATAACATCAGAGACTGATAGAACATTGAAAGTAGCAGAGGCATTTGAAGACATTAGTTCAGTCCTCACATTTTAAAAATGTAGAAAACTGAATCTCTTACAGATTAAATGATGTGTTGAATTCACAGGTAGAACCTAAGCTGGTTTTTTTGACCAGTGCTCTTTTATACCACCTCTTCTCTCTTTTTTTGTGATATTATTGCCTGTCCAGATCCCATGTTGTCATATATTTTTATATGTGGTTTGTGCTGTTAAAGACCACTTTTCACAATGCGCACATTGAACTATAGGCTTTTACCATTATTGGTTTTGTTACTTGAAATTATAATTGGAACAATTAGAGATGTGTCAGTGGAAAGGCAATGAAAGAGGACCATTAAGAGCTAATAAATGCCTCTCCTCATGGGAATGGAGGTCTTTTCTTTTCTAAGTATTTGAGCTCTTTTTACTGGTGCTTTTAAGTGGCTAGAAATAACACTTGCCACACGCTTGTGGAATACTCTAGATGCCAGGGGATTCATTTCATTCGGTATTTGAATTGAACACACTGTAGTTGGAGAATGTTTGTTGGTTTAAGCTTTCATTCCATGTTTTACATTAACCTTTCTCATGGAAAGCAGTTGAACAATACTGAGAGTTCTTAGAGAATGAAGTCTTTAGATAGCTAATGACTTCTCAGGAAGCGGATGAAAAGGTTAAAGTTATAGGTGTTTATTTTGATATATTTCCTTTTCATATTACTCAGAATTTTCCATACAGTGTGACAAACTGAATCTAGTTTACCCTAAAGTCACATGCCTATGGCTAGCAAAAGATCATCAAAGATACTTGTTGCTATGGAGATACATGTTCTGAAACAAATTTGGGTAATTAATTGCCAAATAGATTTCAGAATAACTACTGTTTTTGCCTAAAATAATGATAAAGATGATGGTGGTGTTAATGATAGCAGCTAACATTTTTTGACCACTTACCATGTGCGAGGTGGTAGTGTACTCATTTGTGTCTGACTCTTTGCGAGTCTATGGACTGTAGTCTGCCAGGCTCCTCTGTCCATGGGATTCTTCAGGCAAGAATACTGGAGTGGGTTGACATTTCCTTCCCCAGAGGATCATCCCAATCCAGGGATCAAACCCAAGTCTCCCACATCGCCTACATTGCAGGCAGACTTCTACCTGCTGAGCTGTCAGGGAATGTTACTATAAGTGCTGCAGTCTTCTGTGTACAATTCTGAAATGCAGAGTCTTCTGAAAAGGAAGTATTTTTGTAATTCATTTCACAAAACTTACATTGACCTAAACTCATTTACTAGCGAACTTTACCTGAGTGATGTGAGATTATTCATAGTTTTTCTTTATCTCTGTTAGTGTGAATATTCATTTGTTTTGCAACAGATTTATTAGTAGAAAATATATATTTGATATATTAGTCTATTTAATTTCAGGGTGCTATTTTAGATTTCATGATACAAGTTTCATACATCATTTTGCTGTTCTCACATCAGAAAAAATTAAAAAAAATTTAAAATTGAAGTATAGATTTACTTACTTTTTGGTGTACAGTATAAATACAAATATATTTCATATTTCCCACTATGGTTTATTAAAGGATATTGAATATAGTTCCCTGTGCTATACAGTAGGTCCTTGTTGTTTATCTATTTTGTATATTGTAGTTCCTCCCCCACCCCATTCTCCCTTTGGTAACTATTAATTTGTTTTCTGTGTCTGTGTGTCTATTTCTCACATTAGAAAAAATACTGAGTTATGTATCACATATGGCCACCACAGATGAAGGATTGTATTATCTCCACCCCCACCCCAACTTACAGATGAGGAAACTGAGCCAGTTAGCAGTGAATTCTGAATTTAAACCCAGGCATTTTAAATTCTAGAATGTGTGCTCTTAACCACTGTGCTAGGAGATCAGCCCTGGGTGTTCTTTGGAAGGAATGATGCTAAAGCTGAAACTCCAGTACTTTGGCCACCTCATGCAAAGACTTGACTCATTGGAAAAGACTCTGATGCTGGGAGGGATTGGGAGCAGGAGGAAAAGGGGACGACGGAGGATGAGATGGCTGGATGGCATCACCAACTTGATGGACGTGAGTTTGAGTGAACCCTGGGAGATGGTGATGGACAAGGAGGCCTGGCGTGCTGCAATTCATGCAATTCACCCCATGAATATACAAAATAGGTAACTACAATATACAAAATAGATAAACAACAAGGACCTACTGTATAGCACGGGGAACTATATTCAATATCCTTTAAAAAACCATAGTGGGAAATATGAAAGAGTCGGACACGACTGAGTGACTGAACTGAACTGATACTGCCTTAAAAATGCTATACTGCCTTAAAAACAAGTATTTAAAGCCATTTCACAGAAATAATTGTTATATTATTTATCTAATAAAACTCCAATAAAGATAAATTCCTGTAGGAAATAAAACCCACTGACCCAAATCCAAAGAATGGACTTGGGAGAACCGAGATGCAGAGAGAAGCTCGGTTTAATGAAGGTCTTGCAAGATCGAGTGGCAATGAGCAGGCACACCCAGTGTCATCACAGCAAGCAGTTCATTTCCTAGCATGCAAGTCCCTCCCCCAGTTCCTCATTGGCTGACTACTGTGGGGCGAACCATCTTCTCAGACTTTGCCTTAGTTTATGCTCTTCCTGTTTATGCACAGGCCCCTTCCTGCCCTCTTGTTTCCCCCTTTCCTGGGCACTTAGTCCCATTCTTATGTTTCAACTTCACTAATGGAATGAGACCGTGTGAAACCCTAGGCATCCATCCCTCTCTCCCTTTGTTTGCCTGGACTTTGCAGTTTTGTAAACCTTAAGGGTTGCTACATTAGCAACAAGTCATTATTCAAGCTAGCTATTGGTAGGTACGGAGAAGGCAATGGCACCCCGCTGCAGTGCTCTTGCCTGGAAAATCCCATGGACCGAGGAGCTTGGTAGGCTGCAGTTCATGGGGTCGCGAAGAGTCGGACACGACTGAGCGACTTCACTTTCACTTTTTACTTAGATGCATTGGAGAAGGAAATGGCAACCCACTCCAGTGTTCTTGCCTGGAGAATCCCAGGGATGGGTAGCCTGTTGGGCTGCCGTCTATGGGGTCGCACAGAGTCAGACACGACTGAAGTGACTTAGCAGCAGCATTGGTAGGTAGTTCCTCATTCTTAAGTTAGCATTTATTCTTGAAAATGGACCATTAACATTAATGTTTCTTATATTCAGATTCGAAAAGAATTACTCCATTAATATCTCTGTTCCATTTCCTATGTTAAATGCTATCTTAAGCACTAATGGCCATTGATATTTTAGTAGATTCTATCAGCTTTGATTGTTTTATCTTGAACCTAATGATCTGTTCTCCTTTGGACTGCTTAAATTTTCAAAAGTTTGTGTGCTTGTTTTTAAAGCATGCTGGGTCTTACAAGAAAATAAACGTTGTTGCTGAGGCAAATGATACTTTGAGATGCTATATACTCTAAACCAGGGTCCTCAACCTTTTTGGCACCAGGGACCAGTTTCATGGAAGACAATTTTCCACTGACTGGGGGAAGGAGGATGGTTTTGGGGTGTTTCAAGCACATTACATTTATTGAACACTTTATTTCTATTATTATTTTATCAACTCCACCTCAGTTCATTAGGCATTAGATCCTGGATTTGAGGACTCCTGCTCTCAATAACCAAGGAAACCACCAAGCAGTTTAGTATAGCAAATAATTTGGACAGTAAAAAAAAAAAAAATGTCACCTTAGTCACACACTCAATTTACTGATGGTTGGTGGATATGTTAGTTTCATATTATTCTTGACATACACAAATAAGCAATATAATCTAATGGGTGTACCCAGAGAATTGTAGATAGAGAATATAATTCTTAAATTTACTCATTAATATGCCTTCTTTAGTCAGCAGAGTTTGTTGAGTAGTAAGCAGGAATTTATTGAATTCTGGATGTGCTTCTAATGGCTATTTCTAGTACATCTCAGGACTTGGAGCTATGAAAAGTATTTTTCCTAAACTTTCATTGGGAATATAGTTTCAAAGGTAACTTTTAAGATAAGAAATAGCTAAATATTTATTACATGTATATTTAAAAATATATATGCATGTTTATATATATAAAATCTCTTCAAGGTTGAATGCTTTTTCTTATTCCTTAGTTCTTTGATTTTTAAAGTTTTCATAGTGTTATAGGATCACAGAAAAAAGTCAATTAAATAGACAAGAAAAAGCACATTTCAGGTAAGAAAGTGATAGGTCACATACATGGTACCTTTATGGCTGTATCTTTAATTATGAATGTGTATTTAAAAAAAACACCCGTTAAAATGGATCTTCCCAATATTCGGTTTTAATTCCTAGAATAGCTGACTTAATGTGTTTATGAAGTCACCATTGAGCACTTTCTTTATGCCGGGAGCTATGCTGAACAGAAATGAGGTTCCTATCCTAGGGAGCTTGTCTAGGAGAGGGGATGTGACTGGGGTTCATGGTAAAATGGAATACAGAGGAAGAGCATCTCAAGATACAGTTATATGAGGAAATGGTTCCCGTACATAGGAAGCTGTGCCTACGCTGTATCCTTAAATGTGAGATGAGTGCAGAAAGGTGCATTGGGTAAGGGCTTCTGTGGTAAAGAAGTCAACGCAGGGGTCTGAATTTAGGGTGGATTCACTTAGGAACCATATGTTCTGGAAAAAAAAAGTTTATTAGGGGAAGTAGTGGATGAAGCTTCTAGAGTGTTAGGAGAACTGGATTCAAGGATTCACTTTAAGCCATCCTTAATAATTGGGAAATCTGGTTCCTATTGGCAAAAAAAAAAAAAAGAAAAAAATATGATGTGGCTGTGACTCTCTGTTTTCTATGGGAGAAAATGACCTGTCAGTTAGTTCAGTTCAGCTGCTCAGTCGTGTCCAACTCTTTGCAACCCCATGAACCACAGCGCGCCAGTCCTCCCTCTCCATCACCAACTCACGGAGTCCACCCAAACCTATGTCCATAGAGTCGGTGATGCCATCCAACCATCTCATCCTCTGTTGTCTCCTCCTCCTCCTGCCCTCAATCTTTCCCAGCATCAGGGTCTTTTCCAGTGAGTTAGCTCTTTGCATCAGGTGGCCAAAGTATCAGAGTTTCAGCTTCAACATCAGTCCTTCCAATAAACACTCAGGACTAATCTCCTTTAGGATGGACTGGTTGGACCACCTTCCAGTCCAAGGGACTCTCAAGAGTCTTTTTCAACACCACAGTCCAAAACCATCAATTCTTTGGTGCTCAGCTTTCTTTATAGTCCAACTCTCAAATCCATACATGACCACTGGAAAAACTATAGCCTTGACTACACAGACCTTTGTTGACAAAGTAATGTCTCTGCTTTTCAATATGCTATCTAGGTTGGTCATAACTTTCCTTCCAAGGAGTAAGCGTCTTTTAATTTCATGGCTGCAATCACCATTTGCAGTGATTTTGGAGCCCAGAAAAGTAAAGTCTGACACGGTTTCCACTGTTTCCCCATCTATTTCCCATGAAGTGATGGGACCTGATGCCATGATCTTCATTTTCTGAATGTTGAGCTTAAAGCCAACTTTTTCAGTCTTCTCTTTCACTTTAATCAAAAGGCTCTTTAGTTCTTCTTCACTTTCTGCCATAAAGGTGATGTCATCTACATATCTGAGGCTATTGATATTTCTCCTGGCAATCTTGATTCCAGCTTGTGCTTCCCCCAGCCCAGCGTTTCTCATGATGTACTCTACATATAAGTTAAATAAGCAGGGTGACAATATACAGCCTTGATGTACTCCTTTTCCTATTTGGAACCAGTCTGTTGTTCCATGTCCAATTCTAACTGTTGCTTCCTGATCTGTGTATAGGTTTCTCAAGAGGCAGGTCAGGTGGTCTGGTATTCCGATCTCTCTCAGAATTTTCCACAGTTTATTGTGATCCAGATAGTCAAAGGCTTTGGCATAGTCAATAAAGCAGAAATAGATGTTTTTCTGGAACTCTCTTGCTTTTTCCATGATCCAGCAGATGTTGGCAATTTGATCTCTGGTCCTCTGCCTTTTCTAAAACCAGCATGAACATCTGGAAGTTCATGGTTCATGTATTGCTGAACCCTGGCTTGGAGAATTTTGAGCATTACTTTACTAGCGTTTGAGATGAGTGCAATTGTGTGGTAGTTTGAGCATTCTTTGGGATTGGAATGAAAACTGACCCAGTCCTGTGGCCACTGCTGAGTTTTCCAGATTTGCTGGCATATTGAGTGAAGCACTTTCACAACATCATCTTTCAGGATTTGAAATAGCTGTACTGGAATTCCATCACCTCCACTAGCTTTGTTCGTAGTGACGCTTCCTAAGGCCCACTTGACTTTACATTCCAGGATGTCTGGCTCTAGGTGAGTAATCACACCATCGTGATTATCTGGGTCATGAAGATCTTTTTTGTACAGTTCTTCTGTGTATTCTTGCCACCTCTTCTTAATATCTTCTGCTTCTGTTAGGTCCATACCATTTCTGTCCTATATCGAGCCCATCTTTGCTTGAATATTCCCTTGGTATCTCTAATTTTCTTGAAGAGATCTCTAGTCTTTCCCATTCTGTTGTTTTCCTCTATTTCTTTGCATTGATCGCTGAGGAAGGCTTTCTTATCTCTCCTTGCTATTCTTTGGAACTCTGCATTCAAATGGGTATATCTTTCCTTTTCTACTTTGCTTTTCGCTTCCCTTTTTTTTCACAGCTATTTGTAAGGCCTCCTAAGACAACCATTTTGCTTTTTTGCATTTCTTTTTCTTGGGGATGGTCTTGATTCCTGTCTCCTGTACAGTATCATGAACCTCCATCCATAGTTCATCAGGCATTCTGTCTATAAGATCTTGTCCCTTAAATTTATTTCTCACTTCCACTGTATAGTCATAAGGGATTTGATTTAGGTCATACCTGAGTGGTCTAGTGGTTTTCCCCACTACCTTCAATTTCAGTCTGAATTTGGTAATAAGGAGTTCATGATCTGAGCCACAGTCAGCTCTTGGTCTTGTTTTTGCTGACTGTATAGAGCTTCTCCATCTTTGGCTGCAAAGAGTATAATCAATCTGATTTCAATGTCGACCATCTGGTGATGTCCATGTGTAGAGTGTTCTTTTGTGTTGTTGGAAGAGGGTGTTTGTTATGACCAGTGCATTCTCTTGGCAGAACTCTAGTAGCTTTTGCCCTGCATCATTCTGTACTCCTAGGCCAAATTTGCCGGTTACTCCAGGTGTTTCTTGACTTCCTACTTTTGCATTCCAGTCAGTCAGTCAGTTCAGTCGCTCAGTCGTGTCCGACTCTTTGCGACCCCATGAATCGCAGCACGCCAGGCCTCCCTGTCCATCACCATCTCTCGGAGTTCACTCAGACTCACATCCATCGAGTCAGTGATGCCATCCAGCCATCTCATCCTCGGTCGTCCCCTTCTCCTCCTGCCCCCAATCCCTCCCAGCATCAGAGTCTTTTCCAATGAGTCAACTCTTCGCATGAGGTGGCCAAAGTACTGGAGTTTCAGCTTTAGCATCATTCCTTCCAAAGAAATCCCAGGGTTGATCTCCTTCAGAATGGACTGGTTGGATCTCCTTGCAGTCCAAGGGACTCTCAAGAGTCTTCTCCAACACCACACTTCAAAAGCATCAATTCTTCGGCGATCAGCCTTCTTCACAGTCCAACTCTCACATCCATACATGACCACAGGAAAAACCATAGCCTTGACTAGACGGACCTTAGTCGGCAAAGTAATGTCTCTGCTTTTGAAAATGCTATCTAGGTTGGACATAACTTTTCTTCCAAGGAGTAAGCGTCTTCTAATTTCATGGCTGCAGTCACCATCAGCAGTGATTTTGGAGCCCAAAAAAATAAAGTCTGGCACTGTTTCCACTGTTTCCCCATCTATTTCCCATGAAGTGATGGGACCAGATGCCATGATCTTCGTTTTCTGAATGTTGAGCTTTAAGCCAACTTTTTCACTCTCCTCTTTCACTTTCATCAAGAGGCCTTTTAGCTCCTCTTCACTTTCTGCCATAAGGGTGGTGTCATCTGCATATCTGAGGTTATTGATATTTCTCCCAGCAATCTTGATTCCAGCTTGTGTTTCTTCCAGCCCAGCGTTTCTCATGATGTACTCTGCATATAAGTTAAATAAGCAGGGTGACAATATACAGCCTTGACGCACTCCTTTTCCTATTTGGAACCAGTCTGTTGTTCCATGTCCAGTCCTAACTGTTGCTTCCTGACCTGCATACAGATTTCTCAAGAGGCAGGTTAGGTGGTCTGGTATTCCCATCTCTTTCAGAATTGTCCACAGTTTATTGTGATCCACACAGTTCCCTATAATGAAAAGGACATCTCTTTTGGATGTTAGTTCTAGAAGGTCTTGTAGGTCTTCACAGAACTGTTCAACTTCAGCTTCTTCAGCGTTACTGGTCTGTACATAGACTTGGATTACTGTGATATTGAACGGTGATGTGACAGCAGCAGCAGCAGCCTTGGAAACGAACAGAGGTCATTCTGTCGTTTTTGAGATTGCATCCAAGTACTGCATTTTGGACTCTTTTGTTGGCTATTATGGCTACTCTATTTCTGCTAAGGGAGTTCTGCCCACAGTAGTAGATATAATGGTCATCTGAGTTAAATTTACCCATTCCAGTCCATCTTAGTTCATTGATTCCTAGAATGTAGATGTTCACTCTTGTCATCTCCTGTTTGACCTATCCTTTTTGGCTTTTTTTTTTTTTTGGTCCAATATCTCAGAAAAAGTGAACACAGAAGAGTACAGTATTGGCTTAGAGAAGCTTCTGCTCTTACTCATACTCTTTCCTTCCATCTCCCTGCCAAGGAACTGGTAATATGATACACATTCAGGAACAAGGACAGTAATTGGGCCACATTTCTCCAAGTTATTCCTTAGTAGAGAAGGGGTTGAAGTGAGCTGCCTAGACCAGCCTTGCCCTAGTCATCGGGGAAGTGTTCTCTCATCCTTGTTTCTCACTGGATGTGGTCTTCCATACGGGCCTTTCCCAGTCATCCTGGTGTAAAAGTTAAAGTGAAAAGATTCATAAATGGGCTTCATGGAAAAGGGGAACAGGATGCCTTTCAGTTTCTTTGATAGCCAGGCTTTAGGCCTGCGTCTTAACTTAGCCAAATGAAGGTTACATATGATCCAGCCCGTGTCTCCAGGGTTGTGAAGGGAATGTACTGGGGTTTGAGGCAAAGGCTGTCTGACCTTGTTATTGCCACAGTGGAGGACAGAGAAGCCTGGCTACAGTCCATGGGGTTGCAAAGAGTCAGATGTGACTTAGCATCTGAACAAAAACAGCAGGAAAGGATGACCAACAGAATTGAGTGTTTGTTTAGTTTCCTGGGTTCTTTTATTCTTCTTTGATCTGTAGTGAAAAGTGAAAGTGAAATTGCTCAGTCATGTCTGACTCTTTATGACCCCGTGGACTGTAGTCTACGAGGTTCCTCCATGGAATTTTCCAGGTAAGAGTACTACTAGAGTGGGTTGCCATTTCCTGCATGTTCTCAGTGTGGATAAGACTACCTCTGATGGGTCAAAAATTGATTCTCAGAGGTCCAAAAAGTCTTTTATTATGTATAAAGTACGCTCAGTAATATACTATAGTACATCTGTGGTATTAAATTTAGTGAAGGGAAAATTAATGGGGAAAATGGCTAGTAAGACCATTATTAGGCCTTATTAGGTACATAATAGTTAAAAAAAAAAAGGCTGAGAAATACTTCTAAAGTGTGGTGTCTCTCTTTTTTTAAAAAAATTATTTATTTTTTAATTGAAAGATAATTGCTTTACAGAATTTGTTGCTTTCTGTCAAACAAACCTCACCGTGAGTCAGTCATAGGTATACATATATCCCTTCCCTCTTGAACGTACCTCCCATCTCCCTCTCCATCCTAGCCCTCTAGGTTGATACACAGCCCCTGTTTGAGTTCCCTGAAACATACAGCCAATTCCTATTGGCTATCTATTTTACATATGGTAATGTAAGTTTCCATGTTACTCTCTCCATACATCTCACCCTCCCCTCCCCTCTACCTGTGCCCATAAGTCTATTCTCTATGTCTGTGTCTCCAATGCTGCCCTGAAAATAATTTCTTCGGTACCATCTTTCTAGATTCCATATATGTTAATATACAATATTTATCTTTCTCTTTCTGACTTACTTTACTCTGTATAATAGGCTCTAGGTTTGACGTCTTTTTGTTTGTCATTCTCTTTGTTAGGCAGTACAGGGCTGGTTCAGTGACTCATAATAACACCACTATTCTTGAACCTTTGTCTTTTTTTGCTCTGCCATTCTTAGTGCATAGCTTTCATCTTCAAGGTTGCCTTGTGCTGTGAGATGGTTGTTGCAGGTGCTTTGCTATCATGTGTAACCGACAGAGAGAAGGAAGAGGGAAGGGCAAAAGCTACACAACGGCTGAATTAGATCCTTTAAAGGAACTGTCTGTGATGTCTCTCAACAGCCTCTAATTACATCTGACTAAAATTTAATTGTGTTGACACCTCATTTGTCAGGGAGGCTGGGAAGTGTAGACTTATTTATTTACCTATTTAAGTTGGGCACATTGCCATTTGCAACAAAATTGGGATTCTGTTAATAAGAAATAATGGGCAAATGGATATTGGGCAGGCTGTTTAGTTGTCCCTTTGTCATCCATTTGCACAGCAGCTACCGAGGGTAAGGTATAATCTGTGATTTAAAATAGAGTGACAGCTAAGTGCCTCTGCTTGATACTAAGACTCATTAATATGGTGCTTTAGATTCTTGAACAAACTGACTTTGTGAATGAGCAAATAAAATGGATTAAATATGAAGGCATTACGTTCTTGAGAGCATTTCCTAGTGGGGAGAACACATGGTATTTTGAACTGAGAACTGACTTGTTCATTCAGTTTACAGATCTCTGACTCATAAACTTTTGCATTTTGAATATTGCAATGGGAACCATTAATTATTGGTTAACTATATTTAATGAAAACATATTGCTTCCCCTGGCAGAGAGCTTGGCAGCCTACTCTAGTATTCTTGCCTCCATGGAGGCAAGAGCACTCCATGGACAGTAGAGTCGGGTGGGCTACAGTCTGTGGGATTGCAAAGAGTCGGACATGACTGAGTGACTAACACTATTGCTTAGAAATTTTGAGTTTTGTGAACAAAAGGGAAGTTTCGAAATTTCTTAGATGTTAGTAAAAAAAAAAAAAAAAAAACCATTGTGTTTCCCGCGTTTGGATTTGCAACTGTTTTTTGAACAAAATGCTGGTGGTGTTTATTGAATACTACAAATTAGAGTAAATGATAGCAGCAAAATGTGATCTTTTACAAATCTGTAAGTGCAAATATTCTTACTGTGTGCCAAGAATTTAGGGAAAAAGGAAACTGCAGTGGAAAATTTCCAATTAAATGTGTGGATTTTGGCATAATTACTTCCTTCAGCAATTAAAGTGGCATTGTAATGGCTGGCAAAGCTCCGAGATTAGGGCATGCAAACACAAAGCTGTTTTAACAGTGCCATTGTGTTCAATGTGTGGAATACATGACCTCAGTGCTTCTTGGGGTAGGGGGTAGGCAGTATTTGGCAGTGACTTATCTCTGTTTCTCTGTTTTTCTCTATCCCTCTTTTCCTTCCCTTTTTCTAAAATTGGGTTATCATTTTGAAGGATCATGAGATAATCCAACAGGGCCTATTTTGGAGCACATAAAAATTATATTTTGAGTATAACTTTTTGGAAGAGACTTCTCTGTCTTTAAGGAATGATTTTAAAAAGTATATTGGTTCTTGGATTTTTAAAAATGTTTTTTCCTTCAAATTCTATTCTGTGTCTTCAGTTATTCAGTATTATTGACCTCTGTGATGTATATTTTGTACTTTGGTGAGTACTGTCAGATCTTAAACATATAATAATAAGGTTACTAAGATATTAGTTTAAATGGTCTTAGGAAGTTACTGGTAAATTGAAAGCTATCTTGCCTGTCCTTTCTGTCCATGTAAAATGCCTATTGTCTGCCTGTTTGGGGATTAGATATGGGAAAGTTTTCCTTTCATGTTTCGAATATATGGACAATGAGAAAACATCCTCGTTGAAAGCAAGATGTTAGAAGGTGTTAAAAAATAATACTTGGGCACTGAAGGAGGCATTGGGAGGAACATAGGGATGAAGGAGCACACATGTAAATAGACCAGTATGACAAGTGTGTATGGAGAGCTTAAGTAGAGGCCATATGCAGGAGGATTTCAAAGATGGCTTCTCAGAGAAGGTGATGTGGAGCTGAGTATTAAGAATTAAATAGGAGTTGGCTGGATGAAGAAATGAGGAGAGAGCACCTGTGAGGGAGCATGGAATGTGCCAAAAAAAGGTGCCTGCAAGCCCAAGTGAATTCAGAAACTTCCACCAGGAGTCAGGACTTTTTTTCTGCTCTGTCTATAGTTTGGGTTTCATGCTTAATACAATGGGGAAACATTTAATTGTTTAGAGTCTGGGAGTGATGTAATGAGACTTACGTTCCTGTTGAGGTTGGATTGGAGGGTACTCAAATTGGATGCGGGGAAATTAATTGGGAGATTTTTGTGGTTGTCTGTTTGAGACTTGGAGGCACCTAACATCGTGGTTGAAATAGAGTAGAAAGGATGCTTTTAAGCCATATTAAGGAAGAACCAGAAGGATGTGGTGACCAATTTGGAGCATGAACATAGAGGAAGATAGTGGGTTGATGATTTCCAGGTACTTGGTTTGGCTGACATGTATGGATGTCACATACATGTATCACATGTCACATGTCACATGTATGTTTGGCTGACACATCATCAACATGATGTGGATTGTGATTGAGAATAAAGGAGGAGAAACATGTTGGATGGATGATAAAGAGTTGAATTGTTCAGTTCAGTTCAGTTCAGTTGCTCAGTCATGTCCGACTCTTTGCGACCCCATGAATCGCAGCACACCAGGCCTCCCTGTCCATCACCAACTCCCGGAGTTCACTCAGACTCACATCCATCGAGTCAGTGATGCCATCCAGCCATCTCATCCTCGGTCGTCCTCTTCTCCTCCTGCCCCCAATCCCTCCCAGCATCAGAGTCTTTTCCAGTGAGTCAACTCTTTGCATGAGGTGGCCAAAGTACTGGAGTTTCAGCTTTAGCATCATTCCTTCCAAAGAAATCCCAGGGCTGATCTCCTTCAGAATGGACTGGTTGGATCTCCTTGCAGTCCAAGGGACTCTCAAGAGTCTTCTCCAACACCACAGTTCAAAAGCATCAATTCTTCGGTGCTCAACTTTCTTCATACATGACCACAGGAAAAACCATAGCCTTGACTAGACGGACCTTAGTTGGCAAAGTAATGTCTCTGCTTTTGAATATGCTGTCTAGGTTGGTCATAACTTTTCTTCCAAGGAGTAAGTTGAATTGTAGAGACTGATTTTGAGACATCACTGACATCACTGATTTTAAGACACCTCCATTGACATCTAAGTGGAGGTGTCGTAAAAGGCGAGTATGACTTTGGGGATACCTTTGATTTCTGATATTTAACTTATTGCTCTGTGCACTCCTTCTCAGTCTCTTAGTTTGCTTCTTTCATGTGCTCATTAAGTGTTGGTATTTTCCACAGTCCATATTAA
The DNA here is from genome assembly GCA_006410635.1 of Cephalophus harveyi. Lineage (NCBI taxonomy): Eukaryota > Metazoa > Chordata > Mammalia > Artiodactyla > Bovidae > Cephalophus > Cephalophus harveyi. The sequence goes on from SJYT01009384.1 coordinate 31,609, forward strand.
TCACTCTTCTCCATACTATTCCTACTCATCTCTTCTCTTGGCTTCAACAGCCTGCTCCATTGAAGACTCACAGATTTTTATCTCTAGAAAGGACATTTATCCTGAGTTCCAGTTGCTCAGTCTAACTGTACTTGTCTTAATCTAGATACTCTCTAGGTATCTAAAGATCAGCATGTCCTCATTTTCTCCTGTTACTTTTATAGTGTAACACAGTCTAATACTCAAGAGCACAAATGCTAGAGTTAGATTTTCTAGGTTTGAGTCTTAGATCTGTCCCTTACTAGCTTTGTAACTTTGAGAAAATTATGTAGCTTTTCTGTACCTCAGTGTCCTCCCTGGTGAAGTGAAAATAACAGTAATATCTACCTCATAGGGTTGTTATCAAGATCAAATGAGAATGATACCTGGTACACGGTAAACATATCATAAGCTATAACTAGATCTTTCTGTATTTCCTCTTCTGGTTAATGGCACCACTCTTCAATCAGGTCCCCAAACCAGAAATGTGAGATTTATCTTAACTCCTTCATATCATTTCATTCCACATGAAGGTGATCATTAAGTCCTGTCAAGCGTCTATTCTCTTTATTGTTTTCTGTCTTCACTATCTTCACTATCACTGCCTTGGACTTAATCTTTATCATCTTCTTCCCCAGTGACCTAGACTAGTTAATAACTAGTCTCCCTATCTTTCGTCATCCCCCTTTTCAATGTTCTCTATAGAGTCCCCCTTTCCGACTCTTTGTGACCCCATGGACGGTAGCCCACCTGGCTCATCTGTCCATGGGATTCTCCAGGCAAGCATACTAGAGTGGGTTGCCATTTCCTACTCCAGGGAATCTTCCTAACACAGGGATTGAACCTGAGCCTTCTGCATTATAGGTAGATTCTTTACCACTGCACCACCTGGGAAGCCCGTGTCTTTTTTTCCCCCTTTGATACAATATGTAGTATTTTACAAATTAAACATCCAGCATGCATACAAAATCAGCACACTGCTCTAGACATAGGATTGGTACACTGATCAAAGCATGGCAAGTCAAATAAATAAAATGCATTATACTAGACCCTAAGGAAGTGTGTCCCACTGTTACGTTATTTTTTAGCATAATTTTGTTCAGCAGAAGACTATGTTCTCTAGTGGCACTTACAGTTCATTTTTCAATCATGAAATTGATCTGTAATTTGATCAATTAAAACTCTTCAGTTCCCTCTTGTTTTCATAGAAATGAGAAAAAAAAAAAAAAAAAAACAAACCTGAAGCCTCTAAGGTCTTCTTCAGACGCTTCTCACCTCATCCTGACCTTTCTTTAATACTTACAGTTCCATGATGTTCTGTGTTATGTAGATCTCTCTCCCATGTCTTTATACCTCCTGATCTCCTGTGAAGTCCCTCCTACCTCATATGTTTCTGAAATAGTTTTTGACTAGTACCCCAAGAAGAATAGATTATTCCCTATGATGTGTTGGTACTTCATCTTATCAATCATAGAACTTAACCGTAAAGCTTGTTATACTTACTGTAGTTATTTGCATGTTATTTCCCACCAGCCACCTCAACATCTATTTCTGCTTCATTTACTATGCCAAAGCCTTTGAGAGTGTAGATCCCAAGAAACTGTGGAAAATTCTGAAGGAAATGGGAATACCAGACCACCTGACCTGCCTCCTGAGATACCTGTATGCAGGTTAAGAAGCAACAGGTAGAACTGTACATGGAACAATGGACTGGTTCCAAGTTGAGAAAGGAGTGCATCAAGGCTATATATTGTCACCCTGCTTATTTAACTTATATGCAGAGTACATTATGTGAAATGCTGAGCTCGATGAAGCACAGACTGGAATCAAGATTGCTGGGGGAAATATCAATAACCTCAGACATGCAGATGTCACCACCCTAATGGCAGAAAGCATAGAGGAACTAAAGAGCCTCTTGATGAAGGTGTAAGAAGAGAGTGAAAAAGTTGGCTTAAAACTCAACATTCAAAAAATGAAGATCATGCCATCTGGTCCCATCACTTCATGGCAAGTAAATGGGGAAAGAATGGAAACAGTGACAGACTTTATTTTCTTGAAGTCCAAAATCATTGCAGATGGTGATTGCAGCCATGAAATTAAAAGATACTTGCTCCTTGGAAGAAATGCTATTACCAACTTAGACAGAATATTAAAAAGCAGAGACCTTACTTTGCCTGCAAAGGTTCATATAGCCAAAGTTTTTTCAGTAGTCACATATGGATATGAGAGTTGGGCCATAAAGAAAACCGAGCACTGAAGAACTGATGCTTTTGAACTGTGGTGTTGGAGAAGATTCTTGGGAGTTCCTTGGATTGCAAGGAGATCAAAACAGTCCATCCTAAAGGAAATCAGTCCTGAATATTCATTGGAAGGACAATGCTGAAGCTGAAGCTCCAATACTTCGGCCACATGATGGGAAGAGCCGACTCATTAGAGAAGACCCTGATGCTAGGAAAGCTTGAAAGCAGGGGGAAAAGGGGATGATGGAGGATGAGATGGCTGGATGGCACCACCGACTCAATGGACATGAGTTTGAGCAAGCTCCAGGAGATGGTGAAGGACAGGGAGGTGTAGCATGCTGCAGTCCATGGGGTCACAAAGAGTCAGGCATGACTGAACGACTGAACACCAATAGCCTTCCTCCAAGACTAAGATCGTTTGAATGGATCAGTTATTTGAATTAACTTATTGGAGGTTAAGAGTTATACCTCTTGACTTTAGTCAAGGGCAGATGTTAAACATTTATTTATTGAACAGACCATCTAGTTAGTCATCATTACATCTATATTGAACAAAAGCATGTTCATAATTTATTTGCTAAGGGGGAGAATTCTTTTAGCTTTTCTGATACAGCCATTGCTCTCTTTTTAGGTTTCTGAGGGTCACTCATTTTGTAATTGAACAATGATCGTATTTCTTGGTAACTAAGTTTCCGGAAGAGCCAATAAGAAATGTTATCAAAGTGGTTCTTAGACCATAGCATGGAAACTGTTTTCTACTTTTTGTTCAGGAATCAGGAAAGCATGAAAGAGAATTGACTTATTGCCTGAAGACCAGCTGTTAAGACTGTGTAGATTCAGTTCAGTTCAGTTCAGTTCAGTCGCTGAGTCGTGTCCGACTCTTTGCGACCCCATGAATTGCAGCACGCCAGGCCTCCCTGTTCATCACCATCTCTCGGAGATCACTCAGACTCACATCCATCGAGTCAGTGATGCCATCCAGCCATCTCATCCTCAGTCGTCCCCTTCTCCTCCCGCCCCCAATCACTCCCAGCATCAGAGTCTTTTCCAATGAGTCAACTCTTCGCATGAGGTGGCCAAAGTACTGGAGTTTCAGCTTTAGCATCATTCCTTCCAAAGAAATCCCAGGGTTGATCTCCTTCAGAATGGACTGGTTGGATCTCCTTGCAGTCCAAGGGACTCTCAAGAGTCTTCTCCAACACCACAGTTTAACAGCATCAATTCTTCGGCGCTCAGCCTTCTTCACAGTGCAACTCTCACATCCATACATGACCACAGGAAAAACCATAGCCTTGACTAAACGGACCTTAGTCGGCAAAGTAATGTCTCTGCTGGGTAGATTAGTGCTTTGTTAAGGTGGGCTGAGAGAGAAGAAAGGCATTAGAATTGTGGCTGCTATGTGGCATAGAGATGGAGACACTACTCCCGCCTTAAAATCTGTACAGTTCAATCATAGGTGAGGCCTTCAGGCTAAAGAAGAGAGTCAATTTAATACTATATCTCTCCAGATTACTCTTCACACTTTAGCTTGAAGGTCCATTTTTGAGGAAAACGTTGCATAATTTATATCCACAATAATAGTAAAGGCACAGTCATTTTTTCTTGCATTAATTCAGTGAAGTAATTTTTCCGTTAGATCTGCTCTCAGCAGAACCAACCACCTGAAATTCAAATGGATGGTTGTACTTAGTGGCTAATGAATTATTCATGATTCTTTTAGAAGTGCCCTGGCTCCCTGTTGATTGAGGCTGGAATAAGGACCTGAGATTTCCAAACCAGGGCAGCTGGTCAGCATCAAGGGGACCAATCAGGCGGGGTCTCAGGCACTTCAGATCCATATTTGATTCATGAAATGTTAAAAAATGTCAAGACTGTTTTTTGTAGATGAGAGAATGCTAAAATATAAGGGAAAACACCCCATAGCTGTATTGTAGCAATAATAATAGTACTACTTTTTTTCTGTGGTGCTTTGGTTTTTATTTTTCTTTATTCTTTTTTTTCCTTTATTTACTTATTATTATTATTATATTTTTACTTTACAATATTGTATTGGTTTTGCCACACATCAACATGAATCCGCCACAGGTGTACATGTGTTCCCAATCCCGAACCCCCCTCCCACCTCCACCCCCCACACCATCCCTCTGGATCATCCCAGTGCACCAGCCCCAAGCATCCTGCACATTTGCCAGGTGTTGCATTTCATTTAATTTCATAGAATTATTTCAAATTAGTAGAAAAGGAAACTGAGGTTTAGAGAATTTTGCCCATTCTGTGGTAGAACTGGGGTTCTATGTGAGGTTCTCTGTATTTCATTTGAGGGTTCACCCCCTCAGCTCTCACAGCAGGAGGCTGCTGGGCATATGGTTTTCATGCTGCTGTATCACCAGAATGACGTGAATCTTCAGGGAGCCAGATTAATTACTCTTCAGAAGAAATTTCTCTCTGGTGCTTTCTTGTGCTCAAATCCTGCTGTGAAGTCAGAAAAGACTTTGAAATGGCAGGATTTGGTTACCAAATCTTTTGACTTTTGGTGGGAATGTATGTGTTGCAGGTAGAACTGGTTAGAGCCACAAAGTGGGTATTTGAAATCACTTATTACTCTTAATGAAAAGTTCTGTTTACTTAATACAAAAGTAGAGATAAGTGTGAGCTGTATCTGTTGGCTTACTTTTTAGCCAAACATATGATAATTATTTGCTATTTGAAATGTATGATACCTTCTCTTTTGCTTTAATAATGTTCAAAGGATTGTTACTACCTCTACATTATAAACATATGATCACAAGCATGAGTCGAAACAGATGCCAACACAAAGGTATTAAGTAACTAAACCTCCTTTTTTCCTTCCTCCTTTCCATCTTTCTTTCTATCTCTTTCTCTTAAAAAAAATACTTTATTGACTTGTTAAACACCATCACTCAGTCCTGTGTATTTTATTTTTGGCATCTATATATACTAACACCTCATTCTTGGTCCTAATAACTCAAACAGATGGACTCTAACTCTTTGCTCTGGAGTTTTGTTTTGTTTTTCCTTTATCCATTTTGCTTCTCGAATTAACTTTCTCTTTTTAGGCCTTGGCACAGAGTAGGTCTGGTTTTCTTAAAGTGATTATTGAAAACATTCAAAATAGCAAATATTCTATTAATAATATAGATTCTTGAGATTATTAGAAGAATTTCTAGTTATATGTACTTAGATGTTTTTAAAAAGACAAAATGGTGTCTGAGGAGGCCTAAAAAAAAGCTGAGAAAATAAGAGAAGCTAAAGGCAAAGGCTATGGTTTTTCCAGTGGTCATGAATGGATGTGAGAGTTGGACTATAAAGAAAGCTGAGTGCCAAAGAATTGATGCTTTTGAACTGTGGTGTTGGAGAAGACTCTTGAGAGTCCCTTGGACTGCAAAGAGGTCAAACCAATCCATCCTAAAGGAGATCAGTCCTGAATATTCATTGGAAGGATGATATTGAAGCTGAAACTCCAATACTTTGGCCACCTGATGTGAAGAACTGACTTGCTGGAAAAAAACATAGATGCTGGAAAGGATTGAAGGCAGGAGAAGGGGATGACAGAGGATGAGATGGTTGGATGGCATCACCGACTTGATGGACAGGAGTTTGAGTAAGCTCTGGGAGTTGATAATAGACAGGGAAATCTGGTGTGCTACAGTCTGTGGGGTCGCAGAGATTTGGACATGACTTAGTGACTGAACTGAACTGACTGAAATGTTTTTAAAAGAGTTTAGTCTCTTTTTTCTGAACTCTAATGTATTTTATCTGATCCATTCTAAATGGTTTTCTATGTGCATGCATGTCTCTTCCTATTAGATTTCATACACCTAAGTACAGACCCATGGCCACAGCATCTCTCTAGGAGTTCTTAGTTTTTCAGTGATTTTTTTGATAAGTAAATAATATTATTTATTCTGGTAGAATTTTTTAAAGAGTAAAACAAATCTGTAATTTCACTGTTCTCTATTTTAGTCACATCAATGACATTCGGAATGAAACTTAGCCTTTGGAGTCAAGGAGTAAATTCATTAACCTACCTAAGAGGCTGTTAGAATTTATACTAGTGCTTGCAAAATAAATTAGTTGTAAGTGGAGAAAATTTTGCTCAATTTTATCTCTGTAATGCCCTGTTTTAAAGTATCAGTGGAGCTAAAGCCTTGGGTTTTGCAACCTTCTTACTGACCTTTACTGGTTGTATAAGCTGTTCTTTACTGAAATCCCATCTGTGTTGAAGCTGTGTTCTGCCAAATTTCCTACAAAACTGATAGTAATTCCATGCTATTCAATTCAGTTCAGTCACTCAGTCGTGTCCGACTTTTGCGACCCCACCGACTACAGCACGCTAGGCCTCCTTGTCCATCACCAACTCCCGGAGTTTACTCAAGCTCATGTCTGTCAGGTCGGTGATGCCATCCAACCGTCTCATCCTCTGTTGTCCCCTTCTCCTCCCACCTTCAATATTTCCCAGCATCAGGGTCTTTTCAAATCAGTCAGTTCTTCTCATCAGGTGGCCAAAGTATTGGAGGTTCAGCCTCAATATCAGTCCTTCCAATGAACATTCAGGACTGATCTTTAGGATGGACTGTTTTTGATCTCTTTGCAGTCCAAGGGACCTTCAAGAGTCTTCTCCAACACCACAGTTCAAAAGCATCAATTCTTCAGCACTCAGCTTTCTTTATAGTCCAACTCCTATATCCATACATGACTACTGGAAAAACCACAGCTTTGATTAGATGGACCTTTGTTGGCAAAGTAATGTCTCTGCTTTTTAATATGCTGTCTAGGTTGGTCATAGCTTTTCTTTCAAGGAGCAAGCGTTTTTTAATTTCATGGCTGCAGTCATCATCTGCAGTGATTTTGGAGCCCAAGAAATAAAGTCTGTCACTGTTTCCATTGTTTCCCCATCTATTTCCCATGAAGTGATGGGGCCAGATGCCATGAACTTAGTTTTCTGAATGTTGAGCTTTAAGCCAACTTTTTCACTCTCCTCTCTCCTTTCATCAAGAGGCTCTTTAGTTCTTCTTCACTTTCTGCCATAAGAGTGGTGTCACCTGCATATCTGAGGTTATTGATATTTCCCCTGGCAATCTTAATTCCAGTTTGTACTTTATCCATCCCAGCATTTCTCATGATGTACTGTGCATATAAATTAAATAAACAGGGTAACAATGTACAGCCTTGATGTACTCCTTTCCCTATTTGGAACCAGTCTGTTGTTCCATGTCCAGTTCTTTTTTTTTTTTTTTTACTTTATTTTACTTTACAATACTGTATTGGTTTTGCCATACATCAACATGAAGCCGTCAGGGTGTACACGTGTTCCCAATCCTGAACCCCCCTCCCACCTCCCTCTCCATACCATCTCTCTGGGTCATCCCAGTGCACCAGCCCCAAGCATCCTGTATCCTGTATCGAACCTAGACTGGCGATTTGTTTCTTATGTAATATTATACATGTTTCAATGCCATTCTCCCAAATCATCCCACCCTCTCCCTCTCGCACAGAGTCCAAAAGACTGTTCTATACATCTGTGTCTCTTTTGCTGTCTCACATACAGGGTTATCGTTACCATCTTTCTAAAATTCCATGTCCAGTTCTAACTGTTGCTTCATGACCTGCATACAGATTTTTCAGGAGGCAGGTCAGGTGGTCTGGTAGTCCCATCTCTTTAAGAATTTTCTACAGTTTGTTGTGATCCACATAGTCAAAGGCTTTGGCATAGTTAATAAAGCAAAAATAGATGTTTTTCTGGAGCTGTCTTGCTTTTTCGATGATCCAGCAGATGTTGGGAATTTGATCTCTGGTTCCTCTGCCTTTTCTAAATCCAGCTTGAACTTTTGGAAGTTCACAGTTCACACACTGTTGAAGCCTGGCTTGGAGAATTTTGAGGATTACTTTAAGCATGTGAGATGAGTGCAATTGTGTGGTAGTTTGAGCATTCTTTGGTATTGTCTTTCTTTGAGACTGGAATGAAAACTGACCTTTTCCAGTCCTGTGGCCACTGCTGAGTTTTCCAAATTTGCTGACATACTGAGTGCAGCACTTTCACAGCATCATCTTTTTTGAATCGAAATACCTCAACTGGAATTCCATCACCTCCACTAGCTTTGTTCATAGTGATGCTTGGTAAGGCCCACTTGCCTTTGCATTCCAGGATGTCTGGCTCTAGGTGAGTGATCACACCACTGTGATTATCTGGGTCGTGAAGATCTTTTTTGAATATTTCTTCTGTGTATTCTTGCCACTTCTGCTTAATATCTTCTGCTTCCTTTAGGTCCCTACCATTTCTGCCCTTTATTGTGCCCATCTTTGCATGAAATGTTACCTTGGTATGTCTAATTTTCTTGAAGAGACCCCACGTTGTTATTACCCACTAGATCATTCAGGAACATTTCCTATCGTGAGGCCAGTGGTTCTCCAGCCATGGTGAACATCAGTCCCCTGGTACTTGTTAAAGAGTCTCGATGCTGCTTCTTCCCCAGACGGATCCTGGGTGTCTGTGGTCAAAATACTTTCTGGTGGTCCTGGAGCTACTTTTTGGGAACCATTGCTATTGGGTCTGAAATTTATTTTGAATGGAATTTTGTGATTTTTAAAATTATGACTTTTCTAAAAGTTGTGAAGCATTCTAAGTGTTTTTAAAAGCAGTGTTGTAGATATGTTTATAAATTCTCTTTAACATTGCAGAATCTGTACTGAGTTATGTGGTAGTGTAGATATAATTATAAAACGCTCTCTTTGCTGTAGTTTTATTGATCTAGGGCATATTAGCATGCCAATTTAAAGAAAATGTTTATTTGAAAAAAATCTCCTTTTTAATAAGCTCCTATCAGGAATGAAAACAAAACAAAACAAAATCAAATTGCAGTATTTTTTCTACTATTACTTCTTACATACCCAACATTTATCTCCACTTAGTTCATCCTAAAGGAGATTAGTCCTGGGTGTTCATTGGAAGGACTGATGTTGAAGCTGAAACTCCAATACTTTGGCCACCTGATGCAAAGAGCTGACTCATTGGAAAAGACCTTGATGCTGGGAAAGATTGAGGACAGGAGGAGAAGGGGACAACAAAGGATGAGATGGCTGGATGGCATCACCAACTCGATGGATGTGGGTTTGGATGGACTCCAGGAGTTGGTGATGGACAGGGAGGCCTGGCGTGCTGCGGTTCATGGGTTCTCAAAGAGTCGGACACAACTGAGCGATTGAACTGAACTGAATCCCATATTTTGTGTGACTGTGTTGGAGAGAAATTTTAGGTATTCGAAGATACAGTTTAGTGTGCCTTTATTACCTCTTATAATGGGCAGTGTTTGATGGTGTGAATATTAGTCTTAAAGGTGGATGAAGCAATGAATTTTTTCATTACCAAAGAGTTTAAGGATTAACTTCCACATCAGATGTTTTTCTAAATGTATGTTCTCTGAAAATAAAAAAATAATTGACAATACACAGTAGTCTAAGGCAAATTTTTATTAATTAATTCCAGCTAAATGAGTGAATTACATATTCCAGTGAGGTCATTATAATAATGCATGTGTGTTAATATTCAATATAAGGAGGAGTGGGACCCTTTCCCACTCCTCCTTTTTTGTTTTGCAAATACCTCTTTTATAAGATGGGTCTTGCATTGAAAGGTTGAAAATTATGGATCTTGATTTGTAATTTGATCAGTGATAAGAATTTCTTTAAATGCCTTAATCTATTCTTTCTTTTTCTTTTTTTCTTAGGGACTTTCTCCCTCGAGGGTCAGGCATTGTAACTAGAAGGCCTCTAGTGCTGCAACTGATTACTTCCAAAGCAGGTAACGGGAAAGGATGATTGCTACATGGATGACTGTATCTGTGGTACCTGTTTTCTCATTGCTGGGTTTTGGGTTGTAGCAGCAGGAATGTTTTGGTGACCATTAGCTGCCGATATGTTTCTCTAAAGCACTCCCTTTTTCATTGCTTTTAAAATTCTTTTTATTACATTTCAATTCCTTTTATTACATTTATTTTCATTGTAATATATCTGTAATTTTACAATGTGGCATAACTTCTAATACCCCTTTGGTATGCTTCCTTCCTGTGCCTATGTGTGTGTGTGTGTCTGAGAATTTTTTTAAAGTAATTTAATATCCATCTGAGGTTAAGAGATAGACAGGATCCAGGTTGGATATTTCCAGTCAGCCAGCTGCCTCTTTGTGTTTTCTGAGTCAAGAGATAGGCGAGCTCCAGGTTGGAAATTCACAATCAGCCAGCTTCCTCTTTGCAATTCCTAAGACAAGAGATAGGTAGACTCCAGTTGAGGAAGTTACACCAGCCTCCCATTTGCTCTCAAAAATGGGCATAACAGCAGAAACAAGGTAAATAGCCAGTTTTTGTCTCTTGTTAACACCTCAAGGGAATAATCATGGCAAAGACAAAGAGAGGCAAAGACCCTTCTGAGAAAAAAGATAAGGGAGTTCAGTTCAGTTCAGTTCCTCAGCTGCTCAGCTGTGTCTGACTCTTTGCAGCCCCATGGACTGTAGCATGCCAGGCTTCCCTGTCCATCACCAACTCCTGGAGTTTGCTCAAACTCATGTCCATTGAATCGGCAATGCCATCCAACCATCTGATCCTCTGTTGTCTCCTTCTCCTCACGCCTTCAGTTTTCCAGCATCAAAGTCCTTTCCAGTGAGTCAGTTCTTCACATCAGGTGGTCAAAGTATTGGAGCTTCAGCTTCAGCATCAGACCTTCCAATGAATATTCAGGACTGATTTCCTTTAGGATTGAATGGTTGGATCTCCTTACAGTCCAAGGGACTCTCAAGAGTCTTCTCTGACACCATGTTCAAAAGCATCAGTTCCTTGGCGCTCAGCTTTCTTTATAGTCCAACTCTCACATCCATTGATGACTACAGGAAAAATCATAGCTTTGACTAGATGGATATTTGTCGGCAAAGTAATGTCTCTGTTTTTTAATATGCTTTCTAGGATTGTCATAGCTTTTCATCCAAGTAGCAAACGTCTTTTAATACATGGCTGCAGTCACTGTCTGCAGTGATTTTGGAACCCCAAGAAATAAAGTCTGTCACTGTTTCCGTTGTTTTCCCATTTATTTTCCGTGAAGTGATGGGGCCAGATGCCATGATCTTAGTTTTCTGAATGTTGAGTTTTAAGCCAGCTTTTCCACTCTCCTCTTTCACTTTAATCAAGAGGCTCTTCTTTCTCCCATAAGGGTGGTGTCATCTGCATATCTGAGATTATTGATATTTCTCCCGGCAGGCTTGATCCCAGCTTGTGCCTCATCCAGCCCGGCATTTCGCATGATGTACTCTGCATATAAGTTAAATAATCAGGGTGACAGGATAAGGGAAACATTACACATTTGTATAAAGTCTCCCTGAAATAAGAAGTCAGAGGATAATTCTAGGCCGTAGTGAGTCTTGCTTCTCTCAGAAGCCTTCACTTCGAGATTCATCTTGACTGAGGGGTGTGTGCATAACCCAGGGGAGGGTCCCAGGGTTGTTATGGGATATTATGTCACGTGTGGTAAAAGGAACCAGATATATGGCCTGAAGACAAAGACATGGAAAAACTGCCTTATAGAAATGACTAACAGCCTCTTTACTGTGCTCCTCCTCACCAGGGGGGACGCCCACACCCTTTCTCTAGGTGTGCATCTCTGCCTTGCTTCTATCTCAACTAAACAAGTTGTTTTTCTATGTGCTCTCCCACTTGTTGTGCTGTGTCTCTAATAATAAACGTTTTACCTGCATTTACAGTTTCTGCCTCCATGATAAATGTGTTTTTCACTGGGAGCAAAGATATAGCGAAAAACACTTTGTAGCTGCTGGCCCTTGCTGGTTTGGTGGCTAGGATTCCTGATTTTCATTCAGGCTACCCAGGTTCAATTCCTGGGCAGGGAACTAAGATCTTGCTTCATGCTACTGTTCCAAAGAATAGCAAGGAGAGATAAGAAGGCCTTCCTCAGTGATCAAGGCAAAGAAATAGAGGACAACAACAGAACGGGAAAGACTAGAGATCTCTTCAAGAAAATTAGAGACACCAAGGGAACATTTCATGCAAAGATGGGCACAATAAAGGACAGAAATGGTAGACCTAACAGAAGCAAAAGATATTAAGAAGAGGTGGCAAGAATACACAGAAGAACTATACAAAAAAGATCTTCATGACCCAGAGAACCATGATGACGTGATCACTTACCTAAAGCCAGACATCCTAGAATGGGAAGTCAAGTGGCCATCACTTAGGAACCATCACTATGATTAAAGCTAGTAGAGGTGATGGAATTCCAGTTGAGGTATTCCAAATCCTAAAAGATGATACTGTGAAAATGCTGCACTCAATATGCCAGCAAATTTGGAAAACTCAGCAGTGGCCAAAGGATTGGAAAAGGTCAGTTTTCATTCCAGTCCCGAAGAAGGGCAATGCCAAAGAATGCTCAAACTATGGCACAATTGCACTCATCTCACATGTTAGTAAAGTCATGCTCAAAATTCTCCAAGCCAGATTTCAACAGTACATGAACCGTGAACTTCCAGATGTTCAAGCTGGATTTAGAAAAGGCAGAGGAACCAGAAATCAAATTGCCAACATCTGCTGGATCATCAAAAAAACAAGAGAGTTCCAAAAAAAACATCTAGTTTTGCTTTATTGACTATGCCAAAGCCTTTCTGTGGATCACAACTAACTGTAGAAAATTCTTAAAGAGATGGGAATACCAAACCACCTGACCTGTCTCCTGAGAAACCTGTATGCAGGTCAGGAAGCAACAGTTAGAACTGGACATGGAACAACATACTGGTTCCAAATAGGAAAAGGAGTACGTCAAGGCTGTATATTGTCACCCTGCGTATTTAGCTTATATGCAGAGTACATCATGAGAAATGCCAGACTGGATAAAGCACAAGCTGGGATCAAGATTGCCCGGAGAAATATCAATAACCTAGATACGCAGATGACACCACCTTTATGGCAGAAAGTGAAGAAGAACTAAAGAGGCTCTTGATGAAAGTGAAAGAGGAGAGTGAAAAAGTTGGCTTAAAGCTCAACATTCAGAAAACGAAGATCATGGCATCCGGTCCCATCACTTCTTGGCAAATAGATGATGAAACAGTGGAAACAGTTACAGACTTTATTTCTTGGGCTCCAAAATCACTGCAGATGATGACTGCAGCCATGAAATTAAAAAACGCTTGCTCCTTGAAAGAAAAGCTATGACCAACCTAGACAGCATATTAAAAAGCAGTGACATTACTTTGCCAACAAAGGTCTATCTAGTCAAAGCCATGGTTTTTCCAGTAGTCATGTATGGATGTGAGAGTTGGACTATAAAGAAAGCTGAGCACAGGAGAATTGATGGTTTTGAACTGTGGTGTTGGAGTAGACTCTTGAGAATCTCTTAGACTGCAAGGAGATCCAACCAGTCCATTCTAAAGGAAATCAGTCCTGAGTATTCATTGGAAGGACTGATACTGAAGCTAAAACTTCAATACTTTGGCCAGCTGATGCAAAGAACTGACTTATTGAAAAAGACCCTGATGCTGAGAAAATTTGAAGATGGAACAACATACTGGTTCCAAATAGGAAAAGGAGTACGTCAAGGCTGTATATTGTCACCCTGCGTATTTAGCTTATATGCAGAGTACATCATGAGAAATGCCAGACTGGATAAAGCACAAGCTGGGATCAAGATTGCCCGGAGAAATATCAATAACCTAGATACGCAGATGACACCACCTTTATGGCAGAAAGTGAAGAAGAACTAAAGAGGCTCTTGATGAAAGTGAAAGAGGAGAGTGAAAAAGTTGGCTTAAAGCTCAACATTCAGAAAACGAAGATCATGGCATCCGGTCCCATCACTTCTTGGCAAATAGATGAGGAAACAGTGGAAACAGTGACAGACTTTATTTCTTGGGCTCCAAAATCACTGCAGATGATGACTGCAGCCATGAAATTAAAAAACGCTTGCTCCTTGAAAGAAAAGCTATGACCAACCTAGACAGCATATTAAAAAGCAGTGACATTACTTTGCCAACAAAGGTCTATCTAGTCAAAGCCATGGTTTTTCCAGTAGTCATGTATGGATGTGAGAGTTGGACTATAAAGAAAGCTGAGCACAGGAGAATTGATGGTTTTGAACTGTGGTGTTGGAGTAGACTCTTGAGAATCTCTTAGACTGCAAGGAGATCCAACCAGTCCATTCTAAAGGAAATCAGTCCTGAGTATTCATTGGAAGGACTGATACTGAAGCTAAAACTTCAATACTTTGGCCAGCTGATGCAAAGAACTGACTTATTGAAAAAGACCCTGATGCTGAGAAAATTTGAAGCTGTGAGTTAAGGAATGACAGAGTACGAGATGGTTGGATGGCATTATCAACTCATGTCTATAGACATGAGTTTGAGTAAGCTCCGGGAGTTGTTGATGGAAAGGGTAGCCTGGTATGCTGCAGTCCGTGGAGTTGCAGAGAGTTGGACACGACTGAGCAACTGAACTGAATGTATTCATGCCACTGTTCTCTGCTGCCTTGCCAAGATCACATTGAATATGCATGTTGTTGACTGAAAAAAAAAAAAAAACATGCACACGCAACCTAACAAACAGTTGAACGCTGTCTTTGTGTGTGAGTGGGATGAAAAAGAATTTCCAAACTTGAGGCAGAATGAGGGAAGAATAAAATTTATTAGAGTGGGAGACACTGTTAGAACAGCAGGCCAGCTCAAGGGAGAGCCAACCCCTTTCATGGGGTATTAGCCAGTTTTTATAGCCTGAGGACAGAAAAAATTCCTACTGAAAGGGTGGCATTTGGTGATTGGTTAGTTTGCTATAAGATAGGTAATAGGGTGAGTATTTTACCCAACATATAGGATCAGGTAACTGCTGGTTTCGATTCTGAGGCTCAGGGCAACAGTTCCTATGGTGCTGGGAGTTCCAGAGACTTTTGTTCTGTGACCTTGGTACAGGGCTCCACACATATGACCTTGGTGTAGAGCTCCACAGAGTTACGTTGTTTTTGTTTTGTTTTTTTGGTGGGAATTTTTGCAATTTCAAGCTCAAGAGACAGCATTTCAAGTATCCCTGAGATAACTACTCCAACAAGGAAAGGGGGAAGCTATGATACATAGGAATTTTGCAACAAATGGCAGTTTGAAGGAACAAAGACTACTGTTGATAAAAGGAAACTAGATATCTCAAGTTTAAGGAATTTAGGGCTTTTCTATGTATGGGAAGATCTGGGCTCAATGAAATCATTTCTTTGACATGCACCTCAGCTATCTGGGGCCAATATCTTATGTTTTCACATCCTGAGTTTCCTCAGGGCTCATCTGTTCACCTTCTGGTGGTGGCTGCCAGTCGCTGATAACTGTGACATCCTTTGTTTACTGATATGGCACACAATATTCCATTTATCAATACGCATGGTGTGTGTATTATTTGATCCCTGGGTTGGGAAGATCCCTTGGAGGAGGGCATGGCAACTCACTCCAGTATTCTTGCCTGGAGAATGCCCATGGACAGAGGAGCCTGGGGGGCTACAGTCCAGTGGGTCACAGAGTTGGACACGATGGAGTGACTAAATACACACACACAACACAGGTGTATTTGTATCTATATCTATATATGAATTTGTATCTAATGTACTGTTTTGCCCCTCTCAACACCATAATAATTTGATAGGCAAATGAGCTTTGTTTTCATTTTTTGTTTCTCTGTAACCAATGAAGGAAAGTTATGACCAGCCTACATAGCATATTAAAAAGCAGAGACATTACTTTGCCAACAAAGGTCCGTCTAGTCAAGGCTGTGGTTTTTCCAGTAATGATGTACGGATGTGAAAGTTGGACTGTGAAGAAAGCTGAGTGCCGAAGAATTGATGCTTTTGAAATGTGGTGTTGGAGAAGATTCTTGAGAGTCCCTTGGACTGCAAGGAGATACAACCAGTCCATCCTAAAGGAGATCAGTCATGAGTGTTCATTGGAAGGACTGATGTTGAAGCTGAAACTCTAATACTTTGGCCACCTGATGTGAAGAGCTGACTCATTTGAAAAGACCCTGATGCTGGAAAAGATTGAAGGCAGAAGGAGAAGGGGATGACAGAGGATGAGATGGTTGGATGGCATCACCGACTTGATGAACATGAGTTTGGATGGACTCCGGGAGTTGGTGATGGACAGGGAGGACTGGCGTGCTGTGGTTCATGGGGTCGCAAAGAGTCAGACATGACTGAGCGACTGAACTGAACAGAACCAATGATGTGGAATTTTGTGTGTGTGTGTATTTATTTGGTATTTGTATTTCTTCTTTTGTGAATTGGCTATTTTTATCTTTCCCCGTTTCTTTTTGAGGATTTTGCTACTTTCCCCGGCAATCTCTTTGAATGTTTAAGATTTAAGCACTTGTAGTGTTCATGTCTCATAATTAGTAAAAACCAAGGTCGTGGAGATTTACCCTTATGTTTTCTTCTAATATTTTTATAGTTTTGTTCTTACACTTAGGCCTTTGATCCATTTTGAGTTAATTTTTATGTATTGTACGAAGTAAGAACTCAGCTTCATTTTCTGCAGGTATATTGTCTCAGCA
This sequence comes from Cephalophus harveyi, assembly GCA_006410635.1. Lineage (NCBI taxonomy): Eukaryota > Metazoa > Chordata > Mammalia > Artiodactyla > Bovidae > Cephalophus > Cephalophus harveyi. The sequence goes on from SJYT01009384.1 coordinate 48,452, forward strand.
TCATTTGTTGAAAAGACTATTTTTTCTCCATTGTATGTTTTTTTGCACCTTTGTTGAAGATTAATTTGCCATAGATATATGGGTTTATTTCTGGACTTTCAAGTCTATTCAGTTGATCTATATCTCTCTATTTGTGCCTGTATCATACTCTCTCCATTTTTAAAAAATTTATTTATTTTCAGATGCCCTGGGTCTTTGTTGCTGCGTGCAAGCTATCTCTAGTTGTGGCAAGTGGGGGCTACTCTCTAGTTGCAGTGCATGGGCATCTCATTGTGGTGGCTTCTCTTGTTGCAGAGCATGGGCTCTAGAGTGTTCAGGCTTCAGTAGTTGTGGCACATGGGCTTAGTTTCCCCTCTGTAGATGGATTCTTCCCGGAGCAGAGATTGAACCATGTCCCCTGCTTTGGCAGGTGAATTCTTAACCCCTGGACCATCAGGAAAGTCCTCATTCTTTCTTAATTACCTTTACTCTGTATTAAGTTTTCAAACTGAGAATGAGTTTTTCTACTTTGTTCTTCCTTTTCAAGATTGCTTTGGCTATCCTGAGTCTCTTAAAATTCTATGTGAATGTGAGAATTGGTTTGTTTTATCCCAGCATTGCAAGACTGATTTAATATATGAAAATCAAGTAATGTATTGTATCACATCAATTGAATGAACACAGAAGTTACAGGATCATCTCAATAAGCTTAGAAAAAAGCATTAAAGGAAACCTACACCCTGTCATGGAACACTTGTCAAATTAGGAATACAAAGGAACTTCCTCAAGAACATGTATGAAAAACTCACAGCTAACATCGTGTTTAATGGTGAAAGATTGAATGCTTTTCCTCTAAGACTGGGAACAAGACAAGGATATCCACTATTGTCACTTCTACTTAGTGTTGTACTGGAAGTTCTAGCTAGGGCAGTTGGGCAAAAGAAAAAAGGCATTCATGTTGGAAAGGATAGAGTAAAATTATCTCTATTTGCAGATGATATAATCAAGTACATAGAAATTCTTAAGGAAATCAGTAAAAAAACTATTAGAACTAATAAATTAGCTTTGCAAGGGTAGAGGACACAAGATAAAGATACAAAAATTAACTGTATTTTTATATACTTGCAATGCACAATCAAAAAATTAAAGTAAGAAAATAATTCTCTATACAATAGTATTAAAAAGATACACTACTTAGGAATGTATTTAACAAAAGAAGAGCAAAATTTATACTCTGAAAACTACAAACTATTATTTAGATAATTTGAAAAATATCCCATGTTCACTGATTGAAAGACTTAATGATAAGATGGCAATACTTTACAATTTGATCAGTAGATTGAATACAACCCCTATATCAATTCAGGGTTTCCCAGGTGATGCAGTGGTAAAGAATTTGCCTGCCAGTGCAGAAGACTCAAAAGATGTAGGTTTGATCCTTGGGTTGGGAAGACCCTGGAGTAGGAAATGACAACCCAATCCCGTATTCTTGCCTGGAAAATCCCATGAACAGAGGAGCCTGGCAGGCTACAGTCCATGGGGTCTCAAACAGTTGGACATGACTCTTTGAGCAGGTAAATCACAATTCAGCTGACTTTTTGATAAAAATTGTAGATATTTTAACCCATTTTTTAATGTAAAAAAAGTCCAAGTTTAATCCAAAGGAATGGACTCAAATGATGTCATTTGGAAAAAGTAAATTGCTTATAAATCTACAATGTACCAGATATTATTTGAAGTTCTGGAAATATAGCAATGACTAACCAAAGTCCCTGCCTCTCTGGTGATTTATAGTCTGGTTATATCATTTTTTAAATATAGAAGGTTTACTCTTTTTGGCTATAAATGTAAACATTTATGTTTAACAAAAAGTAAATAGCATAATTTTTCCTTTCCATACATAAATATTTTTTTAACACTTAGTTCTGAAATTTATTTTCATGTATGAAGAAATAATTTTTTCCCAGTCTCCTTTATCTTATATTCTATTCTTATTGCAACCTATTTCTGACTATCTTATTAGCTTCATTGTGCCAACACTACAGTGCTGCACCACGCAGCATGTGGACTGTTTGTTCCCCGGCCTAGGTCCCCTGTAGTGGAAATGCAGAGTCTTAACCACTTGACTGCCAGGGAAGTCCCCACAGTGTTTTATGTTTAGTGGGTTTATAATTTGCTTTAATTTCTATCAGGGATATAGTCCTCCCCCCATTATTTATGGGTTCTCTTCTGTTGTGTCAAGGTTTAGAATCATTTTATAAAGACAAAATTATTGCCACTAGAATTATTTTAGCTTCAATAGATTCATTTAGAGAATAATTAATTTTTTTAATTGGAGTATAATTGTATTGCAATGTTCTGTTAGTTTCTACGGTACAACAATGTGAACCAGCTGTAAGTATACATATATTTCCTTCCTCTTGAGGCTCCCTCCCACCTGCCATGACAATAATCAGTATCTTCAAAATATTCATTATTTTTTCCAATACAGGGACTATGCTATATCCTTTCATTTACTTAAATTTTATTTTAGTAAAATTCTAAAAATATAGCATCTATCCTTTTCTAGTTAGGATATTTATATTTATTTTGTTGTTCTTGTAGTTTAAATATGGTTTTATTCCATTATATTTTCAACTCATTGCTGATCTGAGTAAAAGCTGCTATTTTTAATTTTAATTTTAAAATTAAGCATCTTACTCTACATTTGACAGATTAAAATATTTTTAATTACTCTCTTAGGTATTTTAGTTATATAGTAATTTCATTTGCATTTCTTAATTTATTCAGCAAGTACTTATCATGCAGATACTGGCATGGCTGAGAAAAGAGACTTATTGACCAGAATGTTAATAAGCTTTGTTGCAGTGGGGGCTTTTTGTTGAGTATGGATAGGGAAAGATGTTCTTACACGTTGGACTCTTTTCAGGAGGGACATCATGTGCTTCTTCCTTATAGTCTTTTGTCAATAGCCTCTCAATCTTGTCCCTTCTAAGCCCCTGATCGTTCTTTTACTACTTCCTGTTAATCAGTGAGGATCATACCTCATTCCTCTCCTCTCTCTTCTTGTGAAGTAGACTAGAAATTTACCCCTCATGGAAAACTTACTGTCCCCACAATCCTTCAGGAACCTCAAAATGAGACTTTTTCATTGCAGTACTCTAGCTGATGCCAGCTGAGAACTGCCACCTCTTTTTTTTTTTTTTACCCTAAAGGCACACTGTTCATAGGGAAGTCTGGAGTATGACTATAGGCTTGGCTTGACGGAAGTCTAACGAAATGACAACAAGAAAGAAGGGAATATATATGTCACTGTTCATGGAATTTGCTTGTGCTTTCAGATCCTAACTGGCATAAGTTCCATAAATACTACTTTGTCCTGTTAGATGCATTCATTCAACCAGTGTTTATTGAATGATTCCTGTATATCAGACAAATACCCTTGTCATCATGGAGTTTGTGTTCTTAGAGAGAAACCAGCAGCAAGTGTCAAAAAAAGGCCAAACAAACAGAAGGTGAGGTGATGAAAAAAGTGAGCATTCAAGCCATGATGGTATTTGTGTAGGCAAGGTGGGAGCTGTTTGTTTGTTTGGAGTTTAACAGAGGCCAGTAGGAATGGAGGTGGAATGAGTGAAGAAGGGTAGCAGGAGGTGGGGTAAGGAGGGACAGTGTTGCTGAAACAGGAAGAAAGCTGGTTGGGTAGTGTCCTGTGGACTGGGACCTTGAAAAGGAACATGATAGGAGGATTAGAGCCTTAAAGTAGGTGCCATTGAAAGTAACAGAAAGAAATGATAGAGTGATTCTGGGACTGAAAACTAGGCAAGGATAATTCCTGTACTCTTGACAAGCATGAAGGGATACCTCTTCTATTCCTACCAAATGGAAAGAGGAAAATGTGGGGGAAACTGCAGGTAAGTCTGTACTTACTGTGGAGTCCTCCTTTGATGACTTTATTTTCTCTAGAAGTGGGCGACAAAGTATTTGCTGATAATGATTATTTTATCTTTTTATTTCCACCAGTATATCTTTAATTTCTCTTTAATACCCCATTACAGAACCAGGTTGTGCTCCTAGTTTGATAAAAATGCCTCTTGTGTTAAATTATGCATATGTTGTTTGTTCTTTGTTTTGTCTTTTAATACTATTTAATAGTTCCTATTTAACTATCAAATACTATTTAATGGTTTCTGATAAGGAACTACTTTATTCCTAAATTTTAAAAGATTTAAAAAAATAACAAATAGGTATATAATTTTATTGAGTTCATTTTGGCATTTATTGAGATGATCTTTTAGAATACTCAGATATGTTTACCCTTGTGTGTGCTGTGTGTGATCAGTTGCTCAGTTGTGTCTGACTTTTTGTGACCCCATGCGCTGTAGCCTGCCAGGTTCCTCTGTCCATGAATTTTCCAGGCCAGAATCCTGGAGCGGGTTGCCATTTCCTACTTCAAGGGTCTTACTTTTATAGATTTCTACATTTATTTGATCATAGTAACTTAATTCTTTTACTGTACTGTTGAAATATTTTCACTAATTTACTTAGGTTATTTACATTTGTTTCTATCTATCTTGTAGATGTTATAGTGTTATCAAGTGAAAGCTGTACTAGTCAGAATAAAAAAATTGAGTAACATTCTCTGTCTTTTGACTTCTGTTAGCTAGCCATGGGGTCGCTAAGAGTTGGGCACAACTTCACTTTCACTTTCCACTTTCATGCATTGGAGAAGGAAATGGTAACCCACTCCAGTATTCTTGTCTGGAGAATCCCAGGGACAGAGGAGCCTAGTTGGCTGCCGTCTATGGGGTCGCACAGAGTCAGATACAACTGAAGCGACTTAGCAGCAGCAGCTAGCAGGGGAAGGAGAGGGTTGGACAAATTGAAAGAGTAACACTGAAACATATAAATTACCATGTGTAAAATAGATAGTTAATAGGAAGTTGCTGTATAACACAGTGAACTCAACCAGGTACTCTGTGATGACCTAGAGAGATAGGAGGGATTGGAGGGTGGGAGGGAGGTTCAAGAGGTAGGGGACATATGTATACTTACGGCTGATTCTTGTATGGCAGAAACCAAGACAACATTATAAAGCAATTATCCTCCAATTAAAAATAAATAAATAAAAACTACCACTAGTGATGCATTTTGGTTTCTGTTTCCAAAAACCAGAAGGGCTGCTAATGTTGTTTATTACAAAGGGTTATGTCGTCACCTCAGGGATTTAGAGACAGCAGCCATGGGCAGTTAGAACCTGGGCAAGGTTAGACTTGAGACTCTGGTTGTGCTGGGTACTGAGACCTGGGTGTCATGCACATAGGAAATATTAAAAACCATGAGGATACTTAGTGTTCTGGTACAGAGGCTTTCCTGCCATAACTAGAAACTTTTATAAAAGAATTGAAGAATTGCTAGGCCAGGACAGTGCCTGTGAAGAAAACTAACAATTTGCTCCCACTTTTGAATGTTAATTATGTATCAGCACTATACACTTTGAAGATGCTTTATTTAATTTTTACAAGAATATTCTGAGATTGATATCATGATTCCTATTTTAGAAAAAGGGCCCCAGCAAGTTTAAGTTATTTGTCCAAAGCTACACTGTTGGTAGGAGTGGGGATTGTTATTAGTATAATATCTTGCTGACACAGTTAATATTGCAGTTTTAAGATAAGAAACTTGACGTGCTTGAATTATATTTTCAGGACACACTTCATATTTTTATCAGGCATTTTTAATGTTAAGAAATATAAATATGTGAGTAATAAATATAGAAATTGTTTGGTTAATTCATAATTGTTGTTTAATTTCCAACATAATGTCCATACAGGATTATTTAACTGTTTGTCTCCACCTGCTGTTGTGTTAGTTGCTAAACCAAGCCAAAAATTAGTTAAAGGCATTATGCCTTATTCTATGTGATTTGTTTTTGGACAAATTTAGCACAGAGGGCATTTAGTATTTAGCACAGAGGGCATTCCAAGAAATCACTAAGTGTTATGAGAAAGGGGAAGAAAATCACCATCTCTATAAACATTTTTAAGTGATAAAGTTATGGTAGTTTGGGTTTCAGAGAAAAGTATACCTGAAGGCATGGCTTCGGAGGACAAGAGTTGGACAAAGCATCAGTAAGGTATCAGGTGAGGTCTGCAGTATCAAGAGCAAGGCAGTAGGGAGCAGATATTCATAACACAACACTGTTTTCAGTGCCTGGGGCCTTCCTCCAGTCCCAAGCTGGATCTGGGTTATGCCAGCTCCCTAGATCAGGCTGTGTACCTGTGTTCCCATCTCTGTTATCAGTGACATCATGGTAGTAACCTGACTTTGGTCATGGTGGGAATATTTATGGTACTGTGCTGTGCTTAGTTGCTCAGCTGTGTCTGACTCTTTGTGACCCCATGGACTATACCCTGCCAGGCTCCTCTGTCCATGGGGATTCTCCAGGCAAGAATACTGGAATGCGTTGCCATGCCATCCTTGGGGATCTTACCAACCCAGGGATCAAACTCAGGTTTCCCGCATTGCAGGAGGATTCTTTACCATCTGAGCCAAGAAACGGGCAAATGCCACAAATCAGGACTTCCCGCACCAGCAAGCCAACTGTTAAATATTTACCAGCATACCACTGGTTTCCTTCTTTTCAACACCTGATCTTACTGTTTACTGGTTAAATAGCATGTCAGACTGTCATTTATGTCTGAGTGAACTACTGAGTATATTGAAAGTGTCACTACTCTAAGAAGTGATCCGTTTGGAGTTTAATATTCCCCCTGAAGGAGAGGTTGGTTTGTTTGTTTTTAAAGACATCAGACTCCAGATCATTCTCTTCATTAAAAGTTATTGTTAAGGATGTATATAAATAAAGCCTGTAGGTTATGGTTAAGGGCACGTGATTTTTGTCTCCTGGAGAACTTTTTTGTTAAATATTTCTCTAAATGTTATTACAGTCCTTATTCTCTAAATGTTATAAACCTTCACTCTCCTTTGTTTCAATAACATCAGTGTGAGAAAGAAAGGTATTACAAATCAGAAATTTTCTAACTGGATTCATTAAAGGTAATTGTTCAAATTACTGAAGCATTCTTTCTTTTGTGGAAGATTTCCTTGCTGCTCTGTGTGTCAAATATAATAGTTCATCAGAATTTGATTTAACACCTTATAACATGCCTATGTTTTAAAACTGCCTAAGACTACTTACAATTTATCAGAGAATTATTATTGTTTAGTATTTTAGGTCCTTGATTAGAGTTGCTATGAAAGTGAAAGTGAAGTCACTCAGTCGTGCCCGACTCTTTGCGACCCCATGGATAGCAGCCTGCACCAAGCTCCTCCGTCCATGGGATTTTCAAGGCAAGAGTACTGGAGTGGGTTTCCATTTCCTTCTCCAGGGAATCTTCCCAACCCAGGGATTGAACCCAGGTCTCTCACACTGTAGACAGACACTTTACCATCTGAGCCACCAGGGAAGTCCAGAGTTGCTATAAACAACTGTTTTTTAAAGATGCTCAGTGACAGAAATCAAGTAATTTGTTTTCAAGGCTCCAGATAAATAACAGGGTGAGGTGGAGACACTTAGTTCAGGCAGCAGGTCTGAGAAGCAGCAGGAAGGCTTGTGAAGGTGGAGCATCACTGTGCTCTGAGTGATGGGCTGCACACTGGGGTCTATCTTCAGGCCAGCATGCAGAGCGCTATGAGTCCTGGTGGAACTGAGCCAAAGGGCATTTGAGGAGACGGCTTCCTACTTCAATAGCCAGGGAATCATTAATTCTAGAGAAAAATGTCAACTTTACACAGATGAGATGTTTTAAAGACGTTTGTACTTTAGTTAGACTTTAAATCCTGATTTATATACAGTGGCCAGGACTTGTTTTCTAGTTTCATAAATTAGACTGACACATACTTAATGGAAATATTCAAGTACCATTTTGAATAACAAATTTGAAAATATTGTAAAACTACCTCTCATTTTGTCTTGCATTTAAATATTTGAGTTTAATTAAACTTGATACTGTAGAATAAAATAGTTTGTTTTTGCAGAGGATGAAATGTTTATTGTTTTTCATCATAACAGGTAACCACATGGAAAACGTTCTTTCTTAACTATAGTTTTGACCTTGTTCTACTCCAGTGCTGGTTCCCTATTGCTTTCTATATAATGTACAGGTTACCACATATAGTGCAGATTCACAGTTAACATCCCTTGAATATAGTTACTCTTAAATTTTAATGTGCATAAAATAGCATGTGGATTCCTGAGCATCACTCTCAGAAGTTTTGATTCAGTAGGTCTGGGGTAGGGCTCAGGGTTCTGCATTTTAAAGAACTACACTTTGAGGAACACTTATAACAGTTTCATCTATTTATTTTAACAGCTGTTATCATTTCTTTTTCTAGATACCTTTTCTTCGTCCATATAGCAGGATCTTTCTGTTGAGGAATTGCCTATTGTTCTTTAAAAAGTTGTCCAAATTTTTGGTCATGGACTCTTTCTATAAGAATAAGCACCCTGCTTTGAATGTAATAGGCATGCTGAACTGTAGCCGCCTCCTGATGCCTGGGCATCTAGCTCAAACACCAGCACACTTGGCCCTGGTATTTTAAGAACTTCAGGCAGGATCTTCAAAGTCCAACAGAGGTTAAGTTTCTAAGATCTCCAAGTTTTGTTGTTAATATAACTACCTTTCCTTCCAGGTGTAAATGTAGAAATATAAAAACCATCCAGGTGAAATCTCCACTCATCCCTGGGGTCCTCCTCCTTGATTTCTCATGAGCCCAGGAAATCCTGTGGACTCCATGGAATGTCACATAGTTATCAAGCACATAATCTTAATTCTGGAAAATGTAACTATCAAAAATAAATTAGAAATATTTAGTGGGGGAGTTGGACAAGAGGGGATCTTAGGTTTTCCAAGAAGTTTGATCACTGGTATAGAAGGGATCAAGGGTTTCACTTTTCTGGAGTATGCACTGGGTTATTATTCCATGAATATTGGACAGATTATAATAAATGAACTTCCAAAAGTCCTTGGTGGAAGAACATTCTTGTTAAATTGATAGAGATGCAGAGACTGTAAATGTGTGTATGGTAGGGCTATATTGAAATATCTCCAGATTTATAAACTATTTCATATTGAGGCCAAATGGTTCTCTTTCAATGTTCTTACACACTTTTTATGAGGGGGAAATAAGGCAGTTAGTACTGCTTAGGACTTTCAGCCAGACCTCCTTTAAATCTGGTTTGGTTGTTCTTTCAATATTTCCAGTTCAGTCGCACAGTCATGTCCGACTCTTTGCGACCCCATGAACTGCAGCATGCCAGGCCTCCCTGTCCATCACCAACTCCCGGACTCTACCTAAACCCATGTCCATTGAGTCGGTGATGCCATCCAACCATCTCATCTTCTGTCATCTCCTCCTCCTCCTGCCCTCAATCTTTCCCAGCATCAGCGTCTTTTCAGATGAGTCACCTCTTCACATCAGATGGCCAAAGTATTAGAGTTTCAGCTTCAACATCAGTCCTTCCGATGAACACCCAGGACTGATCTCCTCAGGATGGACTGTTTGGATCTCCTTGCAGTCCAAGGGACTCTCAAAAGTCTTCTCCAACGCCACAGTTCAAAAGCATCAATTCTTCAGCGCTCAGCTTTCTTTATAGTCCAACTCTCACATCCATACATGACCACAGGAAAAGCCATAGCCTTGACTAGATGGACCTTTGTTGGCAAAGTAATGTCTCTGCTTTTTAATATGCTGTCTAGGTTGGTCATAACTTTCCTTCCAAGGAGTAAGCATCTTTTAATTTCAGGTTTGCAATCACCATCTGCAGTGATTTTGGAGCTCAGAAAAGTAAAGTCAGCGACTGTTTCCACTGTTTCCCCATCAATTTGCCACGAAGTGATGGGACCTAATGCCATGATCTTAGTTTTTTGAATGTTGAGCTTTAAGCCAACTTTTTCACTCTCCTCTTTCACTTTATCAAGAGGCTCTTTAGTTCTTCTTCACTTTCTGCCATAAGGATGGTATCATCTGCATATCTGAGGTTATTGATATTTCCCCCAGCAATCTTGATTCCAGCTTGTGCTTCATCTAGCCCAGCGTTTCTCATGATGTACTCTGCCTTTAAGTTAAATAAGCAAGGTGACAATATACAGCCTTGACGTTCTCCTTTTCCTATTTGGAACCAGTCTGTTGTTCCATGTCCAGTTGTAACTGTTGTTTCCTGACCTGCATACAGGTTTCTCAAGAGGGAGGTCAGGTGGTTTCGTATTCCCATCTCTTGAACAATTTTCCACAGTTTATTGTGATCCACACAGTCAAAGGCTTTGGCATAGTCAATAAAGCAGAAATAGATGTTTCTCTGGAACTCTCTTGCTTTTTCGATGATCCAGCAGATGTTGGCACTTTGATCTCTGGTTCCTATGCCTCTTCTAAAACCAGCCTGAACATCTGGAATTTCACGGTTCATGTATTGCTGAAGCCTGGCTTGGATAATTTTAAGCATTACTTTACTAGCACGTGAGATGAGTGCAATTGCACAGTAGTTTGAGCATTCTTTGGCATTCCCTTTCTTTGGAATTGGAATGAAAACTGACCTTTTCCAGTCCTGTGGCCACTGTTCAGTTTTCCAAATTTGCTGACATATTGAATGCAGCACTTTCACAGCATCATCTTTCTGGATCTGAAATAGCTCAACTGGAATTCCATCACCTCCACTAGCTTTGTTCATAGTGATGCTTTCTAAGGTCCACTTGACTTCACATTCCAGGATGTCTGGCTCTAGATGAGTGATCACACCATCGTGATTATCCGGGTCGTGAAGATCTTTTTGGTACAGTTCTTCTGTGTATTCTTGCCACCTCTTCTTAATATCTTCTGCTTCTGTTAGGTCCATACCATTTCTGTCCTTTATCGAGCCCATCTTTGCATGAGATGTTCCCTTGGTATCTCTAATTTTCTTGAAGAGATCTCTAGTCTTTCCCATTCTGTTGTTGTCCTCTATTTGTTTGCATTGATCGCTGAGGAAGGCTTTCTTATTTCTCTTTGCTATTCTCTGGAACTCTGCATTCAGATGCTTATATCTTTCCTTTTCTCCTTTGCTTTTCACTTCTCTTTTCACAGCTATTTGTAAGGCCTCCTCAGACAGCCATTTTGCTTTTTCGCATTTCTTTTTCTTGGGGATGGTCTTGATCCCTGTCTCCCGTACAATGTCACGAACCTCATTCCATAGTTCATCAGGTACTCTATCAGATCTAGTTTTATCCCATTCCCTATACTAAAAAGCAATCACTCTGTTAAATACTTGGTGGATAGTGTAATAGCAGAGGGAAAACTATGGGCTAAGAAGTTATCTGACTGAAAAAGGCCTACATATTGCAACTACCAAGTGAGACAAAATAGTGGATATGAATGATTTAGAGGCTGGACTTGGGGAACATTCTTCATCGGAAAATTTGGCCAGTCCTTTCCTTGGGTTGCCCCTGGAAACTTTAGACTTCTGTCATGGAATTCATCTTGGTGTATCATTAACTGGTATAACTGTGTCCATACTTCTATAATGTTTGCTCCTCAAAGGTAGAAACCTGTGCATGAAGCATGTCATTCTTATCTATAGTAACCACGCTTCATTTTTTGTGCTGTGCTTAGTCGCCTAGTCATGTCCAACTGTTTGTGACCCCAGGGACTTTAGCCCGCTGGGCTCCTCTGTCCATGGGGACTCTTCCAGGCAAGAATACTGGAGTGGGTTGCCATGCCCTCCTCCAGGGGATCTTCCCAACTCAGGGATCAAACCCAGATCTACCACATTGCAGGTGGATTCCTTACCATCTGAGCCACCAGGGAAGCCCACACTTTGTTTTACTCATATAATTGTAAAGGACATTTATTGATATTAATATATTATCCTTCATCAATTTGCACACATTTCTTATTTCTATGTCAGTGCTGTCCTTTTTCTAGTTATCCCCAACAGTAGTAACTTTTATTATTTATATAAGAAAACTGAGTTTCTTATGGTCTTGTGGGCAAAAATGAATGCATTTATAATCATTTACATTTTTGCATAATAAGTATTTATGATAAGGAATGATTACAATTTGTATTTTGCATTTTTGTTTCAGTTTTTATTGGGGCTGATCTGTTTGTATTTGTGTTATACAGATATATTTGGATTTTAATGCTCACTTACTTGAGTTGAGGATGCATAGGTTAAGAACTTAGAAATACAGAGTAGATTTTGCACAGGTGGCTTGAGTATTTACTGAGTAACCTCTTGGGGAAAGAGATTTGATGTCTTAGTCCAGAATGTTTTCAAATGTTGCCTGCTTGATTTTGTTTTAAATGGCATAATATACCTGACAGTATTTTTCTGCTTGGAGCCTGGACCTTAGATGTGTGATCAAGTTACTGTCTCCTGAATTACTGGCATTGAGTTTGACCTCTTCTCAAGGAACCATAAGTTCTAGTTGTTAAAGTAAAAATCGTAGACATATATAGCAAACTTTTATGTAAAGAAATAAGTGAAATGTGAAACTAAAACATTTAAATAATACAACTTTAAAGAAATAAAATGACAAATGGTACCAGTGCAAGGGGAAATATTGGGTAAGTATTAGATTAATTAAAATGTCATTCATTCATTCCACAAATATTTATTGAGAGCTTCTCTGTACTAGACATGTAGTGATAAAGTGGGTCACCCTGATCTTATGGGACAAGACACACAATAAACAAAACAATATAAATTACATAGTATGTTAGATAATGTTAAGTGCTATGGAATGAAAATGCTCATGGTAAGGGGATTGGGATCACTGAGTTGCAATGTCATGTAGCTTCTGAGTGAACAAATTCTATGAGGAGCTGAGGGGTGAACCATGTGGCTGCTTTGAGGAAGAGCATTCCAGGCAGAAGCCAGAGACAGTACAAAGTCCTGAGGTGGGCATATGCCTGACTTTACTGAGGAAAAGTAGGGAAATCAGCGTGAAGTGTATCAGAGGAGATTCTTGTTTCCATACATTGTGGTTGAGGGTTAGAAGTTGATTGCTTGATTTCCTGTTTTGATTAATAGGGAGTGATCATTTGTTCCGTAAGTGTATTACTGATTTTTCAACAAGTAAAAATTCAGTGAAGTATGTTTTAATAAAAAATTGCTGAAAACAAGGGCTGGGGTGGGAATGCAAACTAGTACAGCCACTATGGAGAACAGTATGGAGATTCCTTAAAAAACTGGAAATAGAACTGCCATATGACCCAGTAATCCCACTGCTGGGCATACATGGAGGAAACCAGAATTGAAAGAGACACGTGTACCCCAATGTTCATTGCAGCACTGTTTATAATAGCCAGACATGGAAGCAACCTAGATGTCCATCAGCAGACGAATGGATAAGAAAGCTGTAGTACATATACCGGAGAATGGCACCCCACTCCAGTACTCTTGCCTGGAAAATCCCATGGATGGAGGAGCCTGGTGGGCTGCAGTCCATGGGGCTGCTCAGAGTTGGACACGACTGAGCAACTTCACTTTCACTTTTCACTTTCATGCATTGGAGGAGGAAATTGCAGCCCACTCCAGTGTTATTGCCTGGAGAATCCCAGGGACAGGAGAGCCTGGTGGGCTGCTGTCTCTGGCGTCCCACAGAGTTAGGCACAATTGTAGCAACTAAGCAGCAGCAGCAGCAGTACATAGCACAATGGAATATTACTCAGTCATTAAAAAGAATACATTTGAATCAGTTCTAATGAGGTGGATGAAACTGGAGCCTATTATACAGAGTGGAGTAAGCCAGAAAGAAAAACACCAATACAGTATACTAATGCATATATATGGAATTTAGAAAGATGATAGCGATAACCCTATATGTGAGACAGCAAAAGAGACACAGATGTCTAGAATAGCCTTTTGGACTTTGAGGGAGAAGGTGAGGGTGGGATGATCTGAGAGAGTAGCATTGAAACATGTATATTATCATATGTGAAACAGATCGCCAGTCCAGGTTCGATGCATGAGACAGGGTGCTCAGGGGTGGTGCCCTGGGATGACCCTGAGAGATGGGATGGGGAGGGAGGTGGGAGGGGGTTTCAAGATGGGGAACACAGGTACACCCATGGCTGATTCTTGTCAATGTATGGCAAAAGCTACTACAATATTGTAAAGTAATTAGCCTCCAATTAAAATAAATTAAACAATCAAACAAGGGTTGGCAAGTTAGGCTTTGCAGGACACATGGTCTCTGTCTCAACAATTACTCGACTCTTCTGTTGTATCATGAACCAGCTATAGAAAGTGTGTAAATAAATGGGTATGGCTGTGTTCCAGTGAGCTTGATTTATGATCTCTGATGTTTGAATTTCATAGCATCTTCACATGCCATGAAATAGTCCTCTTTTGATTTTTTTCACCCATTTAAAAAATGAAAACCGTTCTTAATTTAGGAGCTATATAAAAACTGTTGGTGTGTTGAATTAGATTCTAAGACCAAATAGTTTGCCAATCCCTGATTTAAACATAATTAAGATTTTGTTGATTCACAACTAGTATATGATTTTATAGTGTTCAAGGGCTATTGGTGTAAGCATCATTTATTAGTGTACAATATTTGAAATAGATTGTTTTGGTATGGGCTTATATTAAAGTTCTAATCTCCTTTAAAAGTATGCTGCATCATTGTTTTTTCAAAATGGATGATGCACAATTTGAAAAAACATCTAATTATTTGCATTTTTGATTCATAAGGTTTTATTTAGGTAAGGATTTATTAGACAATACACAGCAGAGATAGATGGGTAGATAAACAGTTCAGAAATATAATTAATCATTAGAAGAAGTTTGGTAAGATGATAAAATGTTTCTTAAAGTGGGATTTCAGAAAATGAATTTTTTCAACCCTTCAGTTCAGTTCAGTTCAGTCACTCAGTCATGTCCAACTCTCTGCGACCCCATGAATCGCAGCATGCCAGGCCTCCTCGTCCATCACCATCTCCCAGAGTTCACTCAAACCACGTCCATCGAGTCAGTGATGCCATCCAGCCATCTCATCCTCTGTCGTCCCCTTTTCCTCTTGCCCCTAATCCCTCCCAGCATCAGAGTCTTTTCCAATGAGTCAACTCTTCTCAAGAGGTGGCCAAAGTACTGGAGTTTCAGCTTTACCATCATTCCTTCCAAAGAGCACCCAGGATTGATCTCCTTTAGAATGGACTGGTTGGATCTCCTGCAGTCCAAGGGGACTCTCGAGAGTCTTCTCCAACACCACAGTTCAAAAGCATCAATTCTTTGGTGCTCTTTATTGTTAATGTCAATTTCTTAAAGATCTACCATCATTCCTTCCAAAGAGCACCCAGGATTGATCTCCTTTAGAATGGACTGGTTGGATCTCCTGCAGTCCAAGGGGACTCTCGAGAGTCTTCTCCAACACCACAGTTCAAAAGCATCAATTCTTTGGTGCTCTTTATTGTTAATGTCAATTTCTTAAAGATCTTAGTAATTATGAGAGGCTATTTCAAAGATTTAAAGTTTGTGATATATCTTTAACAATGGAGGAGTACAGAAAGTTGGCAGTAGAAGCAAAGAAAATGAACTGGTAGATGTTAGATTTTTTGGTGGTCTTAGAGTTTTCTTTTTTTTAATGGTTTGAAAACTACTAAAAAATACATTTCTAAATTTTTATTTATTTTTTGCTCCGAAACAAGGGGGTAAGATTGGGAACAGTGGGAGTTGGCAGTGCAATAGTATGGTATGGTGCGTGGGTGCTTGGTCGAATCTGGTTCTATGACCCCATGGACTGTAACCCACCAGGCTCCTCTGTCCATGGCATTTTTCAGGCAAGAATACTGGAGTGGGTTGCCATTTCTTCCTCCAGGGAACCTTCCTGACCCAGGGATCTAACCTGAGTCTCCTGTGTCTCCTGCAGGTAGATTCTTTACCACTGAGCCACCTGGGAAGTCTGGTGGAATAGTCTGCTGTTAAACTTTTCCAGTGTAGTTTTCGTTTGAGATATTATGTTTTTTTCATCTTTAGAAGTTCAATTTGCATTTATTAAAAATATTTTCCATTTCTCTACTTGTCAACTTCATGGTTTCTTCAGTCTTCTTGAAGAAAGCATATGAAATATTGCTTTGTAATTTCTGTTTCTGTTCCTCTTGAATGAATTTTAACCTGGTTATGGGTCATATTTTCCTGCTTTGTTCATGCTTGGTAGTCTTGACTAGATAAGGGACATGGTGAATTTCATGTTGTACTGGATATTGTTTTAGTAATTTTCAGCTTTATTATCATGTGCAGTTGACAGGCGTCCATTTTATCTTCTTGAGGCTTACTTTTAAAATTTGTTAGTATGGGTTCAGAGAAGCCTTTAGTCAAAGGAAAACTTGACCTCATTATTGACTTTATTTGAAGATATTAGTAAGCATTTCCATTCTTGCACAGTGGAACACGAACTATTCTATGCTTTTTGTGAGCTCTGAATATCATTTTCCCTACTCTTGTCTGGTGGTTCTTTCCTCCAGCCTCAGAGCTGTCCTTACATGTGTTCACTGATCGGTACTCAAGGGACTTCTCTCAGGGTCTTGGGAACATTCTCTCTGTTCTCATTAGTGTTTCACACCACAAAATTCTAGCTGCCTTTGCTTCCTTGAACTCTTGAGTTCTGTCTTTTTATCTTAGTGAGAGCATTGAGGTCTACTGGGTTCTCCTTTCTGTGCTATTGCATTTACATTCTCTCCAGGCCGCGCACTGGAGCAGTTGAACCACTCACCTTGTTGATTTCTTTTGAGAAATTACTGTCTTGATCGGCTCTTGTCCAGGGTCTGACCATTTTCCTTTCCTGTATTTGATCACATTTTCTAATTGTTTAAGGTGGGAGAGTAAATCTGATTACTGATGGAGGGAAGTGAAGGTGAGACTCACTTAACCATTAAATCTGCTTGTTAATAATCAACAGTGAAATCACATTGGTTTGCACTGATTATGAAAACACTGCCAGGGTTATTTTTAGGCATTGGTTTAAGGCTCTGATGTGATGAAAAAACCTTACAATTATACCTCCAGGTAAAAAGTTTACCTCAAACTATTTCTTTCACCTGTTCTCTTGTTTTTTGGTAATACGTCTCTCAATTATGGAAACTACCAAAGAAATATAGAATATCAAATGGTAAAAGGCATTTTCTTCCAAGTTAAAAACACTAATTTTGCTATAATCTTGATGATACCTCCTGAGCTACTATAAGGATGTGAAGTCCGGATATGTGTATGTAACAGAGGAAATTTTTACCAGGGTACAAGGTAGATGTGTTAGCAGGGGCTTTGAATTGAGAAAGGACTTGCATTTATGGTTGTCATGTTTAGAACCCCACCTTAAAATTTGCCTCCATTAGACTCTGCAGATTGTTACCACTGATATGGCCATGTTTTTCAGGGGAGAGGTCAATCTTAGAAAAATATTATCAGGACTATTTATTGGTACTTGCTTTATCAGCTCTTGGCTGCTGAAAAGACTGTTCCAAAGTTGGTCTTCTAAGGAATAATGGCATGTCTAGTAGGGAAAGCTAAATTAGTTCATGAGACCTCTCCTCACTCTAGGGATTGTACATCTACCTGAAATAGGTGGCTTGCTTCAATTCTTCTAACTAGAGTGGAAGTTAAAAGTTAGATGGTACCAAGACTGAGAACCTCAAAAGGGTTGTTGCTTAAAGGTGTAAACACATTACATAAATGTGTAGTTCACATCTGTAATTTTAAGTTACAAATAAATTATTTTAACTAAATGCCTTTAGCTAATTAAACAAGAAAGGGATTAAAAGAGAGAGAAGAAAGGAAGTGACTAGCCCTCAGACTATCATTTGAAAAGACCCTGATGCTGGGAAAGATTGAGGGCAGGAGGAGAAGGGGATGAAAGAGGATGAGATGGTTGGATGGTGTCACCAACTCAGTGAACGTTGGTTTGGGTGGACTCCTGAAGTTGATGATGGACAGGGAGTCCTGACATGCTGCAGTTCATGGGGTCACAAAGAGTTGGACATGACTGTGTGACTGAACTGAATGCTAAACTAATGCTGATTGATAAGCATCTTTTCCCTGATGACTTGGCTAGATAATAGGGTAATTGTGAATATGTGTTAAGTATGTCCATGAATATGCTCAATGCTGTGCAGTTCAGTGAACTATCTCTTACCTGTCCATTTCACTTGGTGGCAGTGGTGTGATTATAATGCAATGACATCTATTAGCCACTGAACTGAACCCATAGTTTAAGTGTTTTTAATTTCATTATAACAGGCTGAGGGAAAAAAATCAGTTTTCTTAGCAAATACTGGAGTTTTTATTTGACTTTAAGATGTTTATCAATAACAATTTAGATGTTAGTTCAGTTCAGTCACTCAGTTGTGTCCAACTCTTTGCGACCCCATGATCTGCAGCATGCCAGACCTCCCTGTCCATCACCAACTCCCGGAGCTTACTCAAACTCATGTCCTTTGTGTTGGTGATGCCATCCAACCATCTCATCCTCTTTTGTCCCCTTCTCTTCCTGCCCCCAATCCCTCCCAGCATCAGGGTCTTTTCAAATGAGTCAACTTTTCACATGAGGTGGCCAAAGTATTGGAGTGTCAGCTTCAGCATCAGTCCTTCCAATTAACACCCAGGACTGGTCTCCTTTAGGATAGACTAGTTGGATCTCCTTGCAGTCCAAGGGACTCTCAAGAGTCTTCTCCAAACACAGTTCAAAAGCATCAATTCTTTGGTGCGCAGCTTTCTAGGAGTGTCAGCTTCAGCATCAGTCCTTCCAATTAACACCCAGGACTGGTCTCCTTTAGGATAGACTAGTTGGATCTCCTTGCAGTCCAAGGGACTCTCAAGAGTCTTCTCCAAACACAGTTCAAAAGCATCAATTCTTTGGTGCGCAGCTTTCTTTATAGTCCAACTCTCATATCCATACATGACCACAGGAAAAACCATAGCCTTGACTAGATGGACCTTTGTTGGCAAAGTCATGTCTCTACTTTTGATTATGCTGTCTAGGTTGATCATAACTTTCCTTCCAAGGAGCAAGCATCTTTTAATTTCATGGCTGCAATCAGCATCCGCAGTGATTTTGGAGCCCAGAAAAGTAAAGTCTGACACTGTTTCCACTGTTTCCCCATCTGTTTGCCATGAGGTGATGGGACCGGATGCCATGATCTTTGTTGTCTGAATGTTGAGCTTTAAGCCAACTTTTTCACTCCCCTCTTTCACTTTCATCAAGAGGCTTTTTAGTTCCTCTTCACTTTCTGCCATAAGGGTGGTATCATCTGCACATCTGAGGTTATTGGTATTTCTCCCAGCAATCTTGATTCCAGCTTGTGCTTCCTCCACCCCAACGTTTCTCATGAGGTACTCTGCATAGAAGTTAAATAAGCAGGGTGACAATATACAGCCTTGACGTTCTCCTTTTCCTATTTGGAACCAGTCTGTTGTTCCATGTTCAGTTCTAACTGTTGTTTCCTGACCTGTATACAGCTTTCTCAAGAGGGAGGTCAGGTGGTCTGGTATTCCCATCTCTTTCAGAATTTTCCAGTTTATTGTGATCCAATTTGGTGTATTAATAATAATAATTTTCCTTAGTGTTTATGTAGAATTTCACATTTATGTAAGATAAAGTAATAAAGTAGTTAAGCAAATTAAATTTATTTCCTTTGGCTCCAGTCTGCCATATCTACATTCATGTTTACTCCTTATGTTTTTCTCCTAGGTCCCTGAGTTTTCATTCTGTTTAGCACCTGGAAAGCCTTTTCAAGAGCATCTGATAAGTTCATTTACACTCAGATACAAGTAACAGATACAGTTTAAAGTATTGTTATCCCAAAGGTCTGTGCATTGTAATAGAAAAAAGGGAGAATCCTTATGTTATAAAAATTAATCTCTAGTAGTGAAGTTTTCTATTGGGAAGAGGACAAGAGTTTCTGTTTGTTTTTAATCTATAGGGTTTTTTTCAAGCTCTTAAAACCACACCAGCCAGGTGGCTACAGCTGTGCTTCTACCCAAGATTAGCACCTTAAGGTAATTCCATCTTCAGTTAGTTCAGTGCTTTATAAATTATTTCTAATCTTTAAAACATTCCACTTGTAGTGAATAGACAATATTTTAATGTGTTTGACAGGGGATGAAATAAATACAACATTATAGAGAAGTAGAATAACATATTTGAAAATACTTAGAAAAGGGTTAACACATTTTACAGATATATATTTTTTCTTGGTAAATTGTTTCAGCCCTGACAATTTTAGCAGTCTCACTAAATTTTTAATCAAAGTACTAATTTATAATGGATAAGGAAAGTAGAAGTAAACACTGAGATGTTTTAAGAATGAGCTGTGTTAAGAACTCATTTCTTTGAGTGCCTAAATTAAATCATAAATCATCATTTTATTTTTTTGGATTCTGGGTGTTTGAACAGGGAAGGGTAACATGATAGACTGTCAAATGGCCAATGCCAAGGTGAAAATGTCCGCCATGTATATATAAACCCACATCTGGATGAGCTACTCATTGATCTGGTTAGTTTTAGAAAAAGGAAAGCAGCTCTTCTCTGATAACACGGGGAACTGAAAGAAGTGCTGCCAAGGAAAACAGCTACTACATGTTACTGGTTCTGCTAGAACTCCGGTTAACATACTTCCTTAAAAAGATGTGTTTCCTGAAGAAGCCAAACTCTTAAGTGGTAATATGACCAAAACACTGTAAGTCACTCTTGTGTTTAAAACATAATCCAGATAGAGGAAATACTCGGGTCAAGATTTATAAACTACAACTAAATTATGAAAATTATTCTATTTCCTTGTATTCATGCATTCAAGAGCTCTGAAAAACGCAGCATTGTGTGACTTCCTCAATTATGTAACTTGTTTAAGCATATTGGGTAGGAAGTGAAAATATAGCTACCTTACTTAGATTTTATCTGTTTTTTGTATTAAAGAGGATATTCTATTTATTACGAAATTTTCAAAAGAGAAAAGCATCAAAGTTACTAAAAACTCAAATCATGTTATTTTTGTAATTAAAGGGAAATGTCACAAATTTACTGTTTCATGAAATAAATGGCTGTTGCATTTATAAAGTGCTATTAATATGGAAATTATAGAATGTATTTTTAAATACTGTAAGATATTGTTAATTGCACCAGTAAAGGAAGGACATTATTCTACCAATATTTGCTCCTAATTTTAGCTAAATGTGTGAATGGAAATGTTGTTTGTGATTCTCCACTCAGGGAGAAAGACTAGTAATTTACCAAGGGCAGGATGGTGAGAGTATAACTGTGGGTTAAGGCATAAAGAAGGATGGCAAATAAGCAAATGAAAAGATGCTCAACATCATTAGTCCCACTAGGGCAAGGGAAATTAAAACCAGATGGAAGTATCACTATATACCTGTTAGAATGTCTAAAATTAAAAAGACTGGTCATACAGAATGTTGACTAGCACATAGAGGAATTAAAACTCTCATGCTCCATTGGCATCTAATGTAAAATGGTGCTACCACTTTGGAAGACAATTGGCACTTTCTTTAAAAGTTAAACATATACCTGCCTATATGACCAGCCAGTCCACTCTTAGGTATTTACTCAAGAGAAACAGATCCTTTTATCTTTACAAAGACTTGTACACAAATAGCCAAAAAATGGAAACAACCCAAGTTGACTTCATCAATAGGTGAATGGATAAACAAGTTGTGGAATGTCCATACAATGGGATACAACTCAGCAATAAAAGAGAATAAACAGTGGATACACTCAGCAACATGGGTGACCTCAAAATAATTATACAGAGGTGGGGAGAAAGCCATATCAGACGAGTACATATTTTGTAATTCTAAAATTCTAGAAAATAGAGATTAATCTTAATCTATAGTGACAGATTTTGGGGGAGGTTTTGGGGGAGGTGTGCAGAAGGAAGGGATTACAGTGGGGAAATCTGGGGGGAGATAGATATGTTCTTTATCTAGATTACAGTGATGGTTTCATAGGCATATACATGTGTCAAAACATCAAATTGTGTACTGTAAATATATGCGATTTATTGTTGTGGTGGTTAATTTTATGTCATCTTTTCTAGGCTAAGGGAAGACTAGATAGCCGGTAAAGCATTGTTTCTGAGTGTGTCTGTGAGAGTGTCTCCCAAAGAGAGTAGTTTTGAACTGATAGACTGAATAAAGAAAACTGCCCTCATCAATGTGGATGAAATTCCCCCTTTCCCCATATTTCTCAGATCTCTGGGCTTGCACTGCAACTCAGCTGCTAAACTGTCAGCTTTCCTGGCCTCCAGCTTGTGGACAGGTCTTTTGAGCCTAAATAACTGTATGAGCCAATCCCCTCATAATAAATCTCTTTCTGTGTATCTGTGTCCTACTGGTTCTGTTTCTCTGGAGAACGTTGACTAATACAGTTGTATATCAATTATACTTCAGTAAAGCTGTTAAAAATATTATATGTCTGCCTACCCAGTTCTCAATTTGCTGCTGCTGCTGCTGCTAAGTCACTTCAGTCGTGTCCGACTCTGTGTGACCCCATCCTTGGGATTCTTCAGGCAGGAACCCTGGAGTGGGTTGCCATTTCCTTCTCCAGTGCATGAGAGTGAAAAGTGAAAGGGAAGTCGCTCAGTCATGTCTGACCCTCAGCGACCCCATGGACTGCAGCCTTCCAGGCTCCTCCATCCATGGGATTTTCCAGGCAAGAGTACTGGAGTGGGGTGCCATTGCCTTCTCCGCTCAATTTGCTGCTTAATTGTATACAGTAACTGCTGCTTATTTTGTGGGTGGGGGATGGAGGGTATGCCAGACCATCCTGCTCATGCTTTGGTTTCTGTGCTGTTTTCCCAAAATGTTAGGTATTAAACTCAATGTGACTAATCACATACGCACTTTCCTAAGGTTAAATTCTCTTTCAGATATTGTAAAGTCTACTGCTCCCATGTTTGCTGAATCCTTAGTTCAAACAGTGAGACCTGATAGTTGCTTTATTGGTTGTAAATGATCCTGGTGATTCATCTTTCTCTTTCTTTTTTTTCACTTGAAACATGAAGGCTATCTTGATAGAACTCACATTTTGATCTCAAGGCTTGAAAATCTTGTATCTCTACCTATTTTGATGAATGTCGGACTTAGAGACTGCTTGGTTATAAATGGTACAGTATTAAAATAGAAACCAAGCTTGAAAATATTTGACATGCAATGCTTTATATTATAAAAGCCTTATTTGTCATCTATTTGCCTTTCTCCTCCTGAAGTATGCTTATATTTGGTAAAAGCATTCTGATTCACTGAAGTTTTATTTGTAAAGAAATGTTTCTGAATAATCAAATTTCTGAAGAGGCCGATTTTCTGCCTAGGCAGCAAAACTTGGTGTATGAAAATGGTATTGCTGGTATGTTGTGTGACCTTGGTCAATGCATAGCACTTTGTCTTAGTTTTCTGTTCTTTGAAATATATGTGGTTTCCAAAGCATAGTACTGTAAGCTGACATTGTGAATTTTTAAGCAATATTTTTCCAATGTATTTTCTCTTTCTTTACTTGGTTGCACATTCTTCACTCAGATAAGGTCTTTTGTTTCTCATATATAGTATTGTACTGTATAGAGATTGCTTGGATGGTAATAGCAGTGATGCCTAACTGGGAAGAGGACATTAAAATAATTAAAATTTTGATGTCCTCTGGAAGTTAGTATACAAAAATCAAGATTTCCGTACTAATTTAAAAGATTAAAAAATATGTTTTCTGCTTCCCATGTCAACTAGAACTATTTGTTTGAAATATCACCAGATACCTCTTATACAGTTTTCCCAGTGTTTGCAAGGCCTCATGGGCATATGGTTCAAGTAAAGGCTTAGCTTCTGTACTAGGGAGACCAGGGCAGAATTTGCGTTTTAGTGATAAGCTGTGCCGTCATGACTCTCAATGCAAAAGGAGTTCAGCTTGGTTTGAGTCGTTAGAGAAGGTGTTGTGATCTGATCTGGTGCATGCTTCAGACAAATGGAGAGAAGCTGGGGAGAGGCAGAATTAAAATTAGGTCTTGAGGGTAGGATACACAGAAGTGAGTGAGGAGACCTCTCCTTTCATGTTGGTGATGAGCCTGACTTGACCAAGTGAGGCTAGTTTAGGGAGAACATGGAAAACTTAATAGAGAAGTTCGGAGTTTTGTAGTTAAAGACAGAAAACCATTGTAGATTTTTGAGCAGTGAAATACAATGTGTGAAAAATTTAAGAATCCGTCTTGAAGACTGCAGCAATACAACTTCAAGGGATAGAGGTGTTGACAAGACAGTGGACAGTTGTTTTACCTAAAATATAAATAGATTATTTAGGATTGCTTATTTTTCTGGATATTGATGCTGCTGCTGCTAAGTATGGAGAAGGAAATGACAACTCACTCCAGTGTTCTCGCCTGGAGAATCCCAGGGATGGGGGAGTCTGGTGGGCTGCTGTCTATGGGGTCACACAGAGTCGGACATGACTGAAGCGCCTTCTATCAAGGTTTGCTTCTATCTTTCCAGTCTTGTTTTCTTTTGTGTTGTCCTCTCAGTCCTTTATTTTAGCAACAGTGAGCAGCACAGCATTTCTCAGGCTGTTCTTTCTGACTAGAATTCCTTCTGTCATCCTCTTTTGTGATGTGCTTTTGTTTTCTGAGTCTCAGTTCTGATGCCACCTCTTTTATCACCTTCTTCAACATCATTATTCCTTTAATGATTTTTGCTTTTCCTTATATTCTGTAACACTTACAGAGGCTACTCTAATAATACTGATCACATCATTCTGTGACTTAGTGTTTATTTGACTCTCTTAGAATATTTAGTAATCAGTGAGCTTCTTGAGCATAAAGGCCATTATACCTGTATACCAAGCATCTAAGTGTAGCTCCAGTAAAATGGTAGGCATTTTTGAAAGTGCTTCTTGAATGAATGAAAGGGTCTCTCTCTATTTCTACTGAATGTTGAATTTGAGGTCTTGTGAGATTCTACCCAGTATAAACTTTAGTGGGTGAAAATGCAGTAGAAGTTCATGTTCCATGAAAATTTAATGACATGAAATTTAAATAGGTTGATTAGTAATTTTATTGGTTATTTTGAATAGAGTTATATTACAATGTGAATCATCAAATAACTTATTCAGTTACTACTTTGCTGCTGTAGAAAGCAAAAGGACTTTCTATGACTGGGCTGTAATACACTTCTCTATCTTCTGTAACTCTTAAGAAATTATTCTTTCTATTTCTCATTGTTAATAGCACTGATTTTACTGCCAGCATATGAATAAAAACACTCTTCTTTTTACTTTTATTCTCTCATTCAGAGAGGTAGTTATTATGGCGTTTGGTAAGACATGGCTGCTGATTCTAGCCATTTACATATTTTTTTTGAGAGAGAATCGGTTTTCAGAGCTTTAAAACAAGTCAAGTTCCAATTAAGTAGAAATTGCCATATAAAATAAGAAGTGATCTGTTTATTTAATTTGTATTATATGTGGATATCTGGAGGACTGACATATTTGTTCCTTTACACTCATATCTAGTTCCTGAAGATGTATTTCTTTCATATATCATATCTGAGCTGACTGTTACTATTATCTACAGATTACAAACTTGGATGTTATTTTTTTCTTTGTAATTAATGTCGTATTTATATCTTCAGTTATAGTAATCACTTATGATTTTATAGGTTTAGGTGAATTGCACTTTCAGTGATACCAGTTATCTGAGATTTAAATAGATGAAAACTTAGAGAAGCATTCAGTATATCCTATGCTTAATTCTTTATTTCTATGTACAGTACCTTTCTACTTCCTTATTTTTCCTAAATTTTAACTAGAGGAATGCTAGTAGCCAGGAAGGATGCCAAGAAGATGTATCTTGGAAAGAAACATCTTCAGGATAAAAAGCATTGAATCCCCTTGAAGTTTTGTTTTAATCTTCTTTAGGAAAGTATGGGATGTGGGGTTGGATTTCCTAATTATTGTGGGCAGCATCCTTTTAAATATATTCCAGTTTTTCAGAAAAGCTGATGAAGTATGACATACATGCAGTACATGTGGGCTCTACCCAGCATGTAACTCAGAGGGACAGTTGCCCTTCATGTTCTGGACATTAACCTGCAATTGATGTACTTTTAGATCACATTAGTTTTGGATAGGGATATTTTATTACTGATTTATATGGAACTTGTGGTCCACTATAACTGCCAAATCTTTCCTTTTCTTTGTACTTTGCTTGGCTCCTCTTCCTGTGTTATTGATTTAAGAGCAGAAACTTTATATTTATGATAGTAGATTTCTTTTGTTAAATTTCAGTGGTGATTCCAGCCTACTGAGATAATTTTGGGTCCTAATTCTCTTTTCCAGTTTGGTTACAGTTTTTACTTTTTGGTTGTAATAAGCTTACCATCTAATCATTCCCAAATCATTGTGGGGGAATCATGCTTGTCAGAACAGGCTATAGGACCTTATGAAGTATTCAAAGACCTTGTTCCCCCTTACACATTTCTTAACCATCCTTGACTTCTGGATGCCTACTGATATTCCTTGATGACAAAATGGAAAATAAAGTGCTTTTAGGATAGCAAAGTGGACTGTCAAGCCTAATGCTCTTAAGTCACTTTACTGGTTAGTATTCTCACACTTGAAATGCAATTTCCCTTGGGGGCACTGACATTTTATATCTGATCACCTCTCAATTCAATTAGCATGCTTACTCATTCCCTCAAGAAGAGGTTTAGTCCTTAGTGATGAGTCCAGAAGATTCTAAATCATACTAGTGGAAAACACGAACAGTAGAAGGATAATTTTTAAAGAAAATGTCTTTTCGTATTGTGACATTTCAAGTAAGACAACGAGAATTGAGGAAACTGGGGCAACACTTTGTTATGCAATTTTTCCTGAAATAGCTAAAAATATGTTCTCAGAAGAGAATTAATGAATTATAGTGATTAGATGTCAAGCAATTCTGTTTTAATTAGGGGTATTTAGCTTACTAATAAGTCTTACCACAATCTGAAGGTAGAGAAGGTCTATTGCTGCTGCTGCTAAGTCGCTTCAGTTGTGTCTGACTCTGTGCGACCCCAGAGACGGCAGCCCACCAGGCTCCCTCGTCCCTGGGATTCTCCAGGCAAGAACACGAGTGGGTTGCCATTTCCTTCTCCAATGCATGAAAGTGAAAAGTGAAAGTGAAGTTGCTCAGTCGTGTTCGACTCTTTAGCGACCCCATGGACTGCAGCCTACCAGGCTCCTCCATCCATGGGATTTTCCAGGCAAGAGTACTGGAGTGGGGTGCCATTGCTACTACTATGTAATATCAAATAGTTGCAGCTGAATGTACTCTTAGTTCTTACACTCTTATGAGTTAATGACTTGTGAATAAGTGTTATCTCTTAGCCAGGGAGAAGTTACCATAAATGTATTGTCTGCATGAACGAATAGCTTAATGTCATGAAAGTTACGCATAGCTGAAACTTTAGAAAATTTGACAAATATTCATTTAGATATAAAGCATGATAAGTCTGATCATTTCAAAAATAATATAATTTTCTAAAATAAGATCCTAACTTTCATACAGGACAATTATAAATCATTTTTTCAATAATGCTGAATGTACTGTATATTTCAGGCTCTATGGCAAATAGAGGATGCAGAAGTAAATATGAGATAGTCTTGGACCTTATAGGAGCTCAGAGACTTAGATGGCACAAAATGGCCAATTAGATGATAAAGCTACTATCATAACCATAACAATAACCATAACTATATTTCATGTGACACCATAAAGACATATCTCGTTTTATTGCACGTCAGAGATGTTGTGTTTTTTCACACTGAAGGTTTGTGGCAAACGTGGGTGTCAAGCAAGTCTATCAGCACCATTTTTCTAACAGCATTTGCTCACTTTGTGTCTCTGTGTCACATTTAATAATTCTCACATATTTCAAACTTTTAAATTATTATTGTGTTTGTTATGGTGATCTATGGTCAGTAATCTTTGATGTTACTATTATAATTGTTTTGAGGCACCACAAATAGTGCTCAGAGATGGCAAACTTAATAGATTAAAGTTGTGTGTGTTCTGACTGCTCCGCAATTGGCAGTCACCCCATCTCTTTCTTAGACCTCAGTATTCCCTGAGACACAAAAGTATTGAAGTTAGGCCAATTAATAGCCCTACAATGGCCTCTCAATGTTCAAGTGAAGGAACAATTACATGTCTTTCATTTTAAATCAAAAGCAGAGATGATTACAGGCTTCCTCATGGCTCAGTTGGTAAAGAATCCGCCTACAATGCAGGAGACCCCCGTTCAATTTGGGACGATCCGGTGGAGAAGGCTACCCACTCTATTATTCTTGGGTTTCCCTTGTGTTTCAGCCGGTAGAGAATCTGCCTGCAATGTGGGAGATCCTGGCTTCAATCCCTCAGTTGGGAAGATCCCCCAGAGAAGGGAAAGGCTACCCTTTCCAGTATTCTGGCCTGGGGAATTCCATGGACTGTATGGTCCAGGGGATCGCAAAGAGTCAGAGGTGATTAAATTTAGTGAGGAACATATATTAAAAGCCAAGATAAGCTAAAAACTAGGCCTCTTGTGCCAAGCAGCAAAGTTGTAAATGCAAAGGGAAAGTTCTGAAAGGAGATTAAACGTGTTACTCCACTGAACACAGAAATAAAAACATGAAACAGCCTTATTACTGGTAAGTTTAAGTGGTCTGGATAGAATATCAAATCAGCTACAACATTCCCTTAAGCTAAATCCTAATCCAGAGAAAGACTGTAACTGCAGCTTTCTTTGATTCTCTGATGACTGAGAAAGGTAAGGAAGCTGTAGAAGAAGAGTTTGAGGCTAGCAGAGGTTGGTTTGTGAAGGTTAAGGAAAGAAGACATCTCCATGAAAATGAAAGGTGAAGCAGTAAGTGCTAATGTAGAAGCTGCAGCAAATTATTCAGATCTGTTGAAGATAATCGATTAAGGTGGCTGCACTAAACAGATTTTAATGTAGGTAAAATAGCCTTCTATTAGAAGGAGATGCCCTCTAGGAATTTCATAGCTAGAGAGAAGAAGTCAATGCCTGGCTTCAAAGCTTCAAAGGGCAGACTGACTCTGTTGTTAGGGACTAATGCATCTGGTGACTTTAAGTGAAAGCCAGTACTCATTTACCATTCTGAAAATGCTACATTCATTAAGAGTTGTGCTAAATGTACTCTGCCTGTGCTCTAGTAATGGAACAGCAAAACCTGTATGACAGCTCATCTATTTACAACACAGTTTACTGAATATTTTAAGCCTACTGTTGAGATCTACTGCTCAGAAACAAAGATTCCTTTCAAAATATTACTTTCATCGACAATACACCTGATCACCCAAGAACTCTGATGAAGATGTGCAATGAGATACATGTTGTTCTCATGCTTGCTAACATGGCATGCATTCTGCAGTACATGGATCAAGGAATAATTTCAACTTTCCAGTCTTTTTATAGAAAAACATTTTTAAAGGTTATAGCTACCCTATATAGTGATTCCTTTGATGGATCTGGACAAAGTCAATTGAAAACTTTCTGGAAAGTATTCTGCATTCTAGATGCCATTAAGAGCATTTGTGATTCTTGGGAACAGATCAAAATATAAACATTAATAGGAATTTGGAAGAAGCTGGTTCCAACCCTCATGGATGACTTTGAAATGCTCAAGACTTCAGTGAAACAAGTAACCGCAGAGGTGATAGAAAACTAGAATGTGGAGCCTGAAGATGTGACTGAATGGCTGCAATCTCATGATAAAGCTTGAATGGGTGAGGAGTTGCTTCTTACAGATGGGCAAAGAAAATGATTTCTTGAGATGGAATCTTTGCCTGGTAAAGATGCTGTGAAGACTGTTGAAATGACAACAAAGCATTTAGAATATTACATAAACTTAGTTGGTAAAGCAGTGGCAAGGTTTAAGAGGACTGACTTTTGTGGGTAAAGTCCTCTCAAATACCATTATTGATTCAGAGAAGTGGTTTGTGAAAGGAAGAGTCAACTAATGCAGCAAACTTCATTGTTACCTTGCTTTAAAAAAATTGCCAAACCCACCACAACTTCAGCAACTACCTTGATCAATTGGCAGCCATCAACATTGAGGCAAGACCCTCCGTCAGGAAAAAGATTAGGACTCACAGAAGTCTTAGATGATGGTTAGTGTATTTCTTTAGCAATAAAGAAACCAGACCTACAGTATTTCTGAGGTATGCCTATAGAGGAGAGATAACTGACCTAACAGCTAAGGAGCATGGGTAGCATCAAAGGAAAACTTTCTGTTGAAGAGAGGCGTAGGCTGACTCTTAATGAGTAGAAGCTTGCCAGGTGAATATTGTGTGTGTGTGTGTTTAGAATGACACAGAAAAGGGGTGGAATATTCCTGAAAGTGCAACCCACTCCAGTATTCTTGCCTAGAGAATTCCATGGATAGGGGAGCCTGGTGGGCTGCTGTCCATGGGGTCACACAGAGTCGGACACGACTGAAGCGACTTAACAACAGCAGCAGCATTCCTGAAAGTGAGTTGGAAGAAAAGCTTGGAGTTGAGGCATATAGTGAGGTTGCTCAACTGTATAGTGTTTGTGTGAGTGTGAGATTGGGACACCATATATGAAGAACCTGTGGACAATGGAGAACTTCAGACGTGTCAGAGTAAGGGGATAGTGTAGTCAGCTTTACATGCTAAATCTGTTGCTGTGATGAGGAGGAAGAGGGTGGATTGTACAGGACACGACTCAGAGCATGACTCTGGAGTGAGCTGTTCAGGTGACAAAACAAGAGCTTGGAAGAGAGAAGGACATGGGGTGAGGAAGTACAGAGTTTACATGTGTATTTTCAAATGTTGTTGTTGGGACCTCATATATCACAATATTTAAGAAATATACTGTGTATTGTAGTGTGTTTTTGTATAACACTGTTAATGAGCCATATGTACCTGTAAGAACCCAGAAAAATATATTTTTAGCTTTTAACAAAAAAAGAATGCCAAGGATTGCTGGCAGCCACCAGAAACTAAGAGAATGTTATGGAACAGATTATTCTCTCCAGCTTTTGGAGAGAGCATGGTTGTGCTGACTTTTGGACTTCTATACTACAGAACTGAAACAATAAAATTTCTCTTGTTTTAAGCCACCCAACTTGAGATACTTTGTTACAGCAACCTTAGGAAACAAATACAGTAAGTGATAGCTGGAATGCAATCTAGCTAAGGGAGTTCCGCTTTTTATAGGATGGATGAGACTTGCGTATTTTCAGAACAAAAGGAGTCAGGAGAATACGAAAGGATGAAGATAAAGCAGGGGTGGGAAATGCTTGATGGAGAACCCAGGAGGACAAGGGGTCAAGGATCCAGGCAAATAATTGAGTCTGCAGTGTAAACTGTACTATGTGATGAAAAGATTGAAGGCAGGGTTGACTGAGGCAGAGTTAAGTTTGTAAGTAAAGGAACAGGAAGATAAGAAAGAATATCTTTGATGACCTCAGCTAACAGAAGCAGAAGATATTAAGAAAAGGTGGCAAGAATACACAGAACTATACAAAAAAAGATCTTCATGATGCAGATAACCATGATGGTGTGATCATTCACCTAGAACCAGACATCCTGGAATGTGAAGTCAAGTGGGTCTTAGGAAGTCACTACAAGCAAAACTAGTGGAGGTGATGGAATTCCAGTTGAGCTATTTCAAATCCTAAAAGATGATGCTGTGAAAGTCGTGTGCTCAATATGCCAGCAAATTTGGAAAGCTCAGCAGTGGCCACAGTGGAAAAGGTCAGTTTTCATTCCAATCCCAAAGAAAGGCAATGGCAAAGAATGTTCAAACTACCTCACAATTGCACTAATCTCACATGCCAGCAAATTAATGCTAAAAATTCTTCAAGGCAGGCTTCAACAGTATGTGAACTGTGAACTTCCTGATGTTCAAGATGGATTTGGAAAAGGCAGAGGAACCAGAGATCAAATTGCCAACATCTTTTGGATCATCGAAAAAAGCAAGAGAGTTCCAGAAAAACATCTATTTCTGCTTTATTGATTATGCCAAAGCCTTTGACTGTGTGGATCACAACAAGCTTTGGAAAATTCTTCAAGAGAGGAGAGTATCAGACCATCTGACCTGCCTCCTGAGAAATCGGTATGCAGGTCTAGAAACAACAGTTAGAACTGCACATGGAACAACAGACTGGTTCCAAATAGGGAAAGGAGTACATCAAAGCTGTATGCTGTCACTCTGCTTATTTAACTTATATGCAGATTACATCATACGAAATGCCAGGCTGGATGAAGCATAAGCTGGAATCAAGACTCCTGGGAGAAATATCAATAACCTCAAATACGCAGATGACATGACCCTAATGGCAGAAAGTGAAGAAAAACTAAAGAGCCTCTTGATGAAAGTGAAAGAGGAGAGTGAAAAAGTTGGCTTAAAGCTCAACATTCAGAAAACAAAGATCATGGTATCCAGTCCCATCACTTCATGGCAAATAGATGAGGAAACAATGGAAACAGTGACAGACATTATTTTTTGGGGCTCCAAAATCACTGCAGGTGCTCACTGCAGCCATGAAATTAAAAGATGCTTGCTCCTTAGAATAAAAGCTATGACCAACCTAGACAGCATATTAAAAAGCAGAGACATTACTTTACCAACAATGGTCCATCTAGTCAAAGCTGTGAATTTTCCGGTAGTCATGTATGGATGTGAGAGTTGGACTATAAAGAAAGCTGAGCACTGAAGAATTGATGGTTTTGAACTGTGATGTTGGAGAAAATTCTTGAGGGTCCCTTGGACTGCAAGGAAATCCAACCGGTCCATCCTAAAGGAAATCAGTCCTGAATATTCATTGGAAGGACTGATGCTGAAGCTGAAGCTACAAAACTTTGGCCATCTGATGCAAAGAGCTGACTCATTTGAAAAGACCCTGATGTTGGGAAAGATTGAAGGCAGGAGGTGAAGGGGACAACAGAAGATGAGATAGTTGGATGGCATCACTGACTTGATGGACATGAGTTTGAGTAGGCTCCAGGAGTTGGTGATGGACAGAGAGGCCTGGAGTGCTGCAGTCCATGGGGTTGCAAAGAGTTGGACACAACTCAGTGATTGAACTAACTAGCTAAATTCTGCTGGACATAGGGATCTACGGGGAGGTTAAGTTAAAACAAGTAGTGGAGGTTTGTAGTTGTTTTTATAATGGGGTAGCTAATCAGAACATACTTTGACTGAGAGCGCCTAGGTTGGAGACCATTAATTTGTATCAGGGATGAACTGTACTATTGTGAGATAGCTTCAGATTGTGCTCAGACTCATGGTGTCACAGAGAGAAAACTCCTGGAGTCGGAGTTTTGTAAGATGAGTGCACTGGAGGGATAGAGTTGCAAGGGAGAAGAGAAGAGAATCTTGGTGAAAGGAAGGGTCACATGACCAGCGGTGGACTCCCAGAGTGACTAGAAAGGAAGAGCTAGAGGATAGAAAGCAGTGAAGAGTCTTTAAAGAAAGAATATGGTATCAAGAGCTGTCATGATATTAGCTAAAAATACCTGCTTTTGATCCCTGCATTTTTGACAATGTATGGCTTTTGTCATCTGTGAATATTTAACAGCAATATTGTATAGAAACCTGGAATGTCAGGTCCATGAATCAAGGCAAATTGGAAGTGGTCAAACAAGAGATGGCAAGAGTGAACGT
>SJYT01009385.1:0-16226 GCA_006410635.1 Cephalophus harveyi
TGGCCACCTCATGTGAAGAGTTGACTCATTGGAAAAGACTCTGATGCTGGGAGGGATTGGGGGCAGGAGGAGAAGGGGATGACAGAGGATGAGATGGCTGGATGGCATCACTGACTCGATGGACATGAGTCTGAGTGAACTCTGGGAGTTGGTGATGGACAGGGAGGCCTGGCATGCTGCGATTCATGGGGTCGCAGAGAGTCAGACACGACTGAGCGACTGAACTGAACTGAACTGAACTGGACTGTAGCCCGTCAGGCTTCTCTGTCCATGGGGATTCTCTAGGCAAGAATACTGCAGTGGGTAGCCTTTCCTTTCTCCAGGGTATTTTCCCAACCAAGGGATGGAACCCAGGTCTTCTGCATTGCAGGCAGAGTCTTTACCATCTGAGCCACCAAAGATACCTGAAATTCTCATACACTTCTGAGAATGTAAAATGAGGCAGTCACTTTGGAAAACAGTTCGGCTACTTTTAAAAAGTTCTTTAAGTTCTTTTATTTATTTGTGTGTGTGTGTGTGTGTTTTAATTAATTATTTATTTATTTCTTACTTTAGAATATTGTGTTGGTTTTGCCATACTAAGTTCTTTTAAAGTTACACACCTACCCAAAATCCTGGCCACTTGACTCCTAGGTGTTTACCCAAACAACTGTCCCTAAGACTTGTAGACAAATATTCATGTTTTATTTGTAATGGCCTCAAATTGAAAACAACCCAAATGCCCATAAACATATGAATGAATAAACAGTTCTATATCCACATAATGGAGAACTATTCAGCATTGAAAAGTAATTGACTCATACACACAACAAGGTGCTTCCCTGTTGGATTAGAGAGTAAAGAATCTGCCCTCAATGCGAGAAACCTGGGTTTGATCCCTGGGTCGGGAAGATCCCCTGGAGAAGAGAATGGCAACCCACTCCAGTATTCTTGCCTGGAGAATTCTATGGACAGAGGAGACTGGCTAGCTATGGTCCACGACGGCATCGCAAAGTGTCGGATGCCACTGAGCGACTAACACACACACACACACACACAGAGCAACTTGGGTGAATCTCAAAATAATAATAGTGAGAGAAAGAAGCAGCCAAAAGAAGAATTTATTCTGGTTATATAAAATACTAGAAAATGAAAACTAATCTATTACGAAAGCAGACCAGTGGTTGCGGAGTGGAAGGCAAGAAGAGACAAGAGATAGGATTACCTCGGGTGGTAGGAAAGTTTTGAAGGTGATGGATATGTTTGTTTTCTTAATAGTGGTGATGGGGCCATATGCATGTCAGTTCAGTTCAGTGGCTCAGTCGTGTCCAACTCTTTGCGACCCCATGAATTGCAGCACGCCAGGCTTCCCTGTCCATCACCAACTCCCAGAGTTCACTCAGACTCACGTCAATCGAGTCCGTGATGCCATCCAGCCATCTCATCCTCTGTCATCCCCTTCTCCTCCTGCCCCCAATCCCTCCCAGCATCAGAGTTTTTTCCAATGAGTCAACTCTTCACGTGAGGTGGCCAAAGTATTGGAGTTTCAGCTTCAGCATCATTCCCTCTAAAGAAATCCCAGGGCTGATCTCCTTCAGAATGGACTGGTTGGATCCCCTTGCAGTCCAAGGGACTCTCAAGAGTCTTCTCCAACACCACAGTTCAAAAGCATCAATTCTTCGGCACTCAGCTTTCTTCACAGTCCAAATCTCACATCCATACATGACTACAGGAAAAACCATAGCCTTGACTAGACAGATCTTTGTTGACAAAGTAATGTCTCTGCTTTTAAATATGCTATCTAGTTTGGTCATAACTTTTCTTCCAAGGAGTAAGCATCTTTTAATTTCATGGCTGCAGTCACCATCTGCAGTGATTTTGGAGCCCCACTCCTTTTCCTATTTGGAACCAGTCTGTTGTTCCATGTCCAGTTCTAACTGTTGCTTCCTGACCTGCATACTTTATGTCAAAACTCATCATATTGCCCATTTATTGAATGCCAATTAAGCATCAGTTCATGGGGTCGCAAAGAGTCAGACACGACTGAGCGACTGAACTGAACTGAACAATGGAAAGGGAGCAGTTGCAAGACTGCAAGCTTTCTGCAGCCCAGAGACTGAAATTAGGGGTGATGTGCAGCGCTAGGTTTTGCGCATGCTCAGTTCTTTCTTCGTGCTCACCAATCAGATCCCAGCTCGACGACCTGGCTCACTGAGGCCCGTGGACCTCAGAGGCCGCCATGATGAGATCGAGTCGGTCAAGATGCGCGTGGCAGGGTTGCCTGCGGCCTTCCAGAACTCGGTGGCTTTCTATCCTGAGCGTACAGAAGTGCCAGGGAAGGACTCTAAGCGGGTAAGTGGCTTAAACTGGCGTTCATTTTGAAGCAGTATTTTGAAAGTGTATGGAAAATAGGCTCAAGACGGTAGAGAGTGAGCCGTCGAAAGGCTGTGGTAATTTTTTTCTCTCTCATTGGTCTCCTCGTTCAACCATGAACTCTTGGAGGGATAGGACTATTTCGTACTTATCACCAAAGTACTCTTGCCCAGTGACTGGTGGTCAGAAAATTTTTGTTGAAGGGGTTGAGTAATCTCAGGTCACACAAGCTTGTACCTAAGTAAGAGCAGGATTCGTATTTAGCGCTTTTGATTCCAAACCCTGAGCTCTTCCCTTCCAAGCAAAATGAAAATGTAAAAAATGTTGAACGTTCATTTTGGGATTCAGCAGTATAATCAGTACAATGACTTTGCCAGCCTTGAAATGTCTGCCATCAGTAATAAGGGGTTTCCGAGGGTGAGAAGAGAGATTGGAGTTTTTTTTAAATATTAGGCAAGATTGATTTAATAAATATTATGCACTTACTCTTCTCCAGGCAGCTCATTTGGCTCTGGATGTATCAGTGAGGAGGATGGACATTGTCTTTGCCCTCACATAAAACAGACAAGGCTGTGTATTGTCATCCTGCTTTTTTAACTTATATGCAGGATAACTTTTTTAACTTAGAGTACATCATGAGAAACGCTGGGCTGGAAGAAGCACAAGCTGGAATCAAGATTGCCAGGAGAAATATCAATAACCTCAGATATGCAGATGACACCACCCTTATGGCAAAAAGCAAAGAAAAACTAAAGAGCCTCTTGATGAAAGTGAAAGAGGAGAGTGAAAAAGTTGGCTAAGAGTACATCATGAGAAACGCTGGGCTGGAAGAAGCACAAGCTGGAATCAAGATTGCCAGGAGAAATATCAATAACCTCAGATATGCAGATGACACCACCCTTATGGCAAAAAGCAAAGAAAAACTAAAGAGCCTCTTGATGAAAGTGAAAGAGGAGAGTGAAAAAGTTGGCTTAAAGCTCAACATTCAGAAAATGAAGCTCATAGCATCTGGTCCCATCACTTCATGGGAAATAGATGGGAAAACAGTGGAAACAGTGTCAGACTTTATTTTGGGGGGGGCTTCAAAATCACTGCAGATGGTGATTGCAACTGTGAAATTAAAAGACGCTTACTCCTTGGAAGGAAAGTTATGACTAACCTAGACAGCGTATTTAAAAACAGAGACGTTACTTTGCCAACAAAGTTCCGTCTAGTCAAGGCTATGGTTTTTCCTGTGGTCATGTATGGATGTGAGAGTTGGACTGTGAAGAAAGCTGAGTGCCCAAGAATTGATGCTTTTGAAGTGTGGTGTTGGAGAAGACTCTTGAGAGTCCCTTGGACTGCAAGGAGATCCAACTAGTCCATTCTGAAGGAGATCAGCCCTGGGATTTCTTTAGAGGGAATGATGCTGAAGCTGAAAGTCCAATACTTTGGCCACCTCATGTGAAGAGTTGACTCATTGGAAAAGACTCTGATGCTGGGAGGGATTGGGGGCAGGAGGAGAAGGGGACGACCGAGGATGAGATGGCTGGATGGCATCACCGACTCAATGGACGTGAGTCTGAGTGAACTCCAGGAGTTGGTGATGGACAGGGAGGCCTGGCGTGCTACAATTCATGGGGTCGCAAAGAGTTGGACACGACTGAGAGGCTGAATGGAACTGAAAACAGACAAAATAATTAATAGGGAAGTGTGGTAAGTGATCTAAGATCTCTATTTACTTTCCCTCTGAAATTTGAAATTTTACTGTGATCTGCTCTTATGTGAGTTTTTCACGGCACCCCCCGCCCTTTTCCCAGTGTGTTGAGCACAGAATGGTTCCCCGTTGGGGAGCTCAGCCTGTTAGGTCTGAGAAAGTTTTTTTGTATGAGATGTTTGGTAATTCTTCTTTTCCATTTTTTTCCCTCCTCTCTCCTGAATTGGAACTTCTGTTGTTCAGCTGTGGAACCTAATAGGTGGCACCTCTAATTTTATTTCATTTTTCTCGTCTGTTTTCTACCTCTGCTTTCTGTTTTACTTTCCTGGGATAATTTTCTCAACTTTGTTTTTCATGTATGAATTTACAGTATTAGCTATTTTAATATTTTACTTTAAACAGTTCTTTTTGTTGTAATCTCTTGTTTAGTGAGTAAAGTATCTTCTGTCTTTCTGAGAATGTAAAATGGTTTGGGGGGAAGTTTTCTTGTGTTGCATTTGCATGTTCTCTATTTCCTTTGAGTTGTGTTTACAGTTTGTTTTGTTCTCTGACTTTCATGTTGGAGACTTTCCTCAAAAAATATTAGCTAACATTTATTGAGCACTTACAGTGTTGTGGACAAAGTTCTAAGCTCTTACAGATACTAATTTATTTAATCATCACAGTAACTAATGAAGTAGGTGCTACTCCCTGCAATTTATAAATGCTAAAATGAAGGAAATGAGAACTTGAGTAATTTAACAAAGCTGACATAGTTTAAAAGTGGTGGAGCCAAGATAATCAAGGTAGTCTAGATTGTGTGTTCTTAAGCTCTATTCTACATTGCCTCTTTATTTATTTAATTGAAGTATAGTTGATTTACAGTGTTGTGTTAGTTT
This sequence comes from Cephalophus harveyi, assembly GCA_006410635.1. Taxonomy (NCBI): domain Eukaryota; kingdom Metazoa; phylum Chordata; class Mammalia; order Artiodactyla; family Bovidae; genus Cephalophus; species Cephalophus harveyi. The sequence goes on from SJYT01009385.1 coordinate 4,927, forward strand.
CTGGTATACAACAAAGTAATTCAGTTACATATATGTGTGTGTGTGTGTATATATATACACATATATATAAAATTTTTTTCAAATTGTTTCTATTATAGGTTATTATAAGATGTTGAATATAGTTCCCTGTGCTATGTAGTAGAATCTTGTGTTTATCTATTTTATCTATACATAGTGTATCTGTTAATCCCAAACTCCTCTTTGGGATTATCCCTCCTCCCCTTCCCCTTTGGTAACCATAGTTTGTCTTCTGTATCTCTCAGTCTGTTTGTAAATAAGTTCATTTGTATCTTTTTTTAGATTCGTTATGTAAGTGATACCATATCTGTCTTTATCTGACTTTCTTCAGTTAGTATGTTAATATCTAGGTCCATCCATGCTGCTGCAAATGACTTTCAGTTCAGTTCAGTCGCTCAGTCATGTCCAACCCTTTGCTATCCCATGAACCACAGCACACCAGGTCTCCCTGTCCATCGCCAACTCCCGGAGTTCACCCAAACCCGTGTCCATTGAGTCGGTGATGCCATCCAACCATCTCATCCTCTGTCGTCCCCTTCTCCTTCTGCCCTCAATCTTTCCCAGCATCAGGGTCTTTTCAAATGAGTTAGCCCTTCACATCAGGAGGCCAGAGTATTGAAGTTTCAGCCTCAACATCAGTCTTTCCAATGAACACCCAGGACAGATCTCCTTTAGGAAGGACTGGTTGGATCTCCTTGCAGTCCAAGGAACTCTCAAGAGTCTTCTCCAACACCACAATTCAAAAACATCAATTTTTCTGCACTCAGCTTTCGTTATAGTCCAACTCTCATATCCATACATGACCCCTGGAAAAACCATAGCCCTGACTAGATGGACCTTTGTTGACAAAGTAATATCTCTGCTTTTTAATATGCTGTCTAGGTTGGTCATAACTTTCCTTCCAAAGAGTAAGTGTCTTTTAATTTCATGGCCCATCTACAGTGATTTTGGAGCCCAGAAAAATAAAGTCAGTCACTGTTTCCACTGTTTCCCCATCTATTTGCCATGAAGTGATGGGACCAGTTGTCATGATCTTAGTTTTCTGAATGTTAAGCTTTAAGCCAACTTTTTCACTATCCTTTTTCACTTTCATCAAGAGGCTTTTTAGTTCCTCTTCACTTTCTGCCATAAGGGTGGTGTCATCTGCATATCTGAGGCAAATGACATTAGTCCATTCGTTTTTTGATGGCTGAGTAATATTCCATTTGGGCTTCCCTGGTGGTTCACATGGTAAAAAATCTGCCTGCAATACAAGTTCAGTTCCTGGGTCAGGGAAGATTCCCTAGAGAGGGGAATGGCTATCTGTTCCAGTATTCTTGCTTAGAGAATTCCACGGACAGAGGAACCTGGCGGGCTCCAGTCCATGGGCTTGCAAAGAGTCAGATATGACTGACTGACTTTAACTTTCAATATTACACACACACACACACACACGTATCACATCTTCTTTATCCATTCATCTGTTGATGGACACTTAGGTTGCTTCCATGACTTGGCTATTGTAAATAGTGCTGCTATGAACACTGGGGTGCATGTATCTTTTCAAATTAGAGTTTTCTTGGAATATGTGCCCAGAAGCAGGATTGCTAGGTACTGGTTTTAATTTTCTAAGGAGTCTCCATACTGTGTTTCATGGTGGCGACACCAGTTTATGTTCCCACCAACAGGGTAGAAGAGTTCCCGTTTCTCCACACCCTCTGCAGCATTTATTATTTGTATACTTCTTGATGATGGCCATTCTCACTGGTATGAGGTGATACCTCACTGTAGTTTTGATTTTCATTTCTCTGATAATTAGCAATGATGAGCATCTTTTCATGTGACTGTTGGCCATCTTTGTGTCTTCTTTGAAGAATGTGTAAGTTGTCTGCCTATTTTTTAATTGGGTTGTTTGGTTTTGCTTTTTTTAAAACAAATATTGAGCTGTTGAAGCTGTTTGTTTCTGATTTCCTTTGCTTACACTGCCTCATATTTAAGCATGAGAACTTGCTTCTGATTAAAGATGGTGGGTCACACATCCATATTTATCTGTTTCTTCCACTAACCCCTCAAAACAAGAATAAATGAATAAAATAATAAGTAAATAATACATTGAAAAAAGAGATACAAACCCATAATGACCCGTATAGAAAAGGAAAGGAGAGAAAAGGAATAAATTTTGGAAGTTAGAAATCCTGTGGACCAATGGTAGCTGAATTTGCATGTCCCAGAAAGCTAAATCCTAAAGTGATGTGGGTAGTGATGGTGGTTTAGTTGCTAAGTTGTGTCCAACTATTGCGTCCGCATCAACTGTAGCCTGCCAGGTTCCTCTGTCCGTGGGATTCTCCAGGCAAGAATACTGGAGTGGGTTGCCATTTCCTTCTCCAGGGGATCCTCCCAACCCAGGAATCGAACTCAGGTCTCCTGCATTGCAGGCAGATTCTTTACCAACAGAGCTACGAGGGAAACCCTCAATGTGGGAGAAAACCAAAAGGCAAATTAGTTTTTCCTACAGTCCACCTTCATTTTTCTCTCTCCAGCTTTCCCTCTCTCTCTCTCTCATACACGCACGCGGATACACACACACAGGTTAGAAACTGGAGACAGCAGGAATCTCTGGACACGGGGATGAAGGTAGGGCAGAAAATAGGAAGGTAAGTTGAAAGAATAGTAAAAATCTGTTAGGCTCCCAGAGCTTCTCTAACTTCACAGTCGTCAAATGACAGCCCCTCTCTGTTATATTCAACCTGACAGAAGATTGAAAGTTTATTCTCTAGAGAGGATAAAACACTCTTAGTATATAAGAGTCTAGAGTAACACACTGAGAACAGAGAGTAAGTGAATGTTTACAGAGTAAATTGAGGCACTTGAATATGTATTAAACAGTTAAATTCTCCCAACAGCTGTATAGATGTGGGCATTAGTGCTTTTCCGTGATTTACAGAGGAGAAAACTGAGGCACAGTAAGACTAAATTAATTGTATACTATCACATAGATAGTTACAAAATAATATAACATGTGTGTGTGTGTGTATATATATATATAGTTTAAAGAAGAATACTGTAATAGATACCTATAACCCAACATCCAACCATTCAGTTTACTAAAAAAAAGAGAAAGAGAATATTACTTTTCTCATTGTAGGTTTTTGTGAAGCTTTACCTTTTGAATTGTGTTCCTTTGAAATCCAGTTCCAGTTTTTTTCTTCTCAGATGTAACTACCGTCTTGAAGTTTGGGTTACTGTTCCCTTGCTTTTCTATTTTGCCATATGTTTTCATCTTTAAATCATACAGTTTACTTTTGTTTAGTTTTGAATTTTATATAATTAGAGGTGCGTTGTACGCATTCTTCTGCAGCTTGTTTTGTCACTCAGTATCATATTTCTGAGGTCTGTGTGTCATAATTTATTTCCCTATTCTATTATTAATGGTGTTAGTATTTTTTTCAATATTTTGCTATAACAAACAGTGCTACTCAGAGCATTCTTATACATATCTCCTCTTAGCAAAAGCAGAAATTTCTCTGGACCACAGTTGCTGGATTGTAGGGTATGCACATTTTCAGTTTTACAAAACAGTTTGTTCATTGTACTGATTTACCCTCTCACCAACAGTATCTTAAAAGTTCTCATCACTCTACATCCTTAATTTTTATCGAATTTGGTGGTTGAAATTGTCTCTCTGTGGTCTTACCTTTTATTTTCCTTATAAGTAATAAGACTGAACTTTCAAAAAAAGTATTTTATTGAAATACCATTGATTTATAATGTATTAATTTCTGCTGTACAGCATAGTGATTCAGTTATATAAACTGAATCATATGTAAACATGAAACATATATAAACATTCTTTTTCATTATGGTTTATCACAGGATATTGAATGTAGTTCTCTGTGCTATATACAGTAGACCCTTGTTGCATGTCCATTCTATATGTTATAGTGAGACTGAACTTTTTAAATACCTTTTTTCATTCTTCATGTTCCCCCTTTTTAAAAATTGTCTTTTTCTTATGGATTTGTAGTTCTTTTTTTTTTTTTTTTTAGCAATGCTGCATGGATTATGAGATCTTAGTTCCTGACCCAGGATTGAACCCAGGCCATGGCAGTGGAAGGGCCGAGTCCTAACATTTGGACTGCCAGGAACTTCCTGTAGGAGTTCTTAATATGTATTGGCTACTATAATTTGCTGGTTATATATATATTTGTTTTACCTTGTATTCACTTATTTATATGTCTTTTGATGAACTTCTTGATTTTAATCTAGATGAATTCATAGTCTTTTTTTTTTAATAGCTAGTATATTTTTGGTTAGTAGGTTATACTTAAGAAATTCTTCCCCATCTTAGGACTTATGTGGTGGTCCAGTGGTTAAGACTGTGGCTCCCAACGCAGAGGGTGGGGGGTTTGATCCCTAGTCAGGGAACCAAGCTCCCACATGCCATGCAGTGTGTGGCAAAAATTAAAAAAAATTTTTTTATTAAAAAAAGAGAAGAAATTCTTGTCAATCTCAGGTAGCTTATATTTTTTTCCTACACATTTTTCAAGACGTGCCTTTTCACAGGAGTTGATTTTTGTGTTTGGAGTGAGGTAGGTCTCCAGCTTTATATTTTTCCATGTAGATAATTTGTTGTCTCAGTTCCATTATTGATTAGTCTGTTCTTTGCCTAGTAGTTCGCAGTGCCACCTCTATCATACCTGCATTGCTTCCACACATGCATGGGTTTGTTTCCAGACTCTGTAATCTGTTACACTAGTTGATTTGTTTAACCCAAGGCCACTACTTCACTGTCTTTATTACCACAATTGAGTATAAGATTTTATATCTAGTAAGACAAATTCTTCCACTTTGTTTTTCTTTGTAAGTATCTTTGCTATTCTTTGGGTGTTTGTTCATCTATAAACACCGTAAAATAAGCTTATCTAGTTATATACACACAAACTCACACAAACCTGGTGGAACCTTTATTATGATTACACCGAATCTGTAGATGAATTTGAGAATACATCTAGGTCTGTTCCTGTCCAATACATCTGCTTCTATCTGGGAGCAGTTTCTCTCTCCTTTCTCTCCATTTTAAGTCTCTTAAAATATTTTTCAATAGAATTTTTATAACTTATTTTCTGTCTAGGCTTTTTCCAGATTTATTCTTCAGTGCTTTGTTATTTCTATTACTATTGTAGATTATCAAATTTTTAATACAGTAGATTTTAAAGAATATTAATCTCTTATTCATCAGTCTTCCTAAAAACTCTTATTTCTTATATAATAATTTGTCTATAGAGTATTTGGGGTTTTCATTTTTGACAGGTATATCATCTGAAAATAATAACCATTTTATTTCTTTCCTTCTAGTCTTTTTTCTTTTGGTCCTACTGTGTTGGCTGGACATCCAATATAGTGCTGAAAGAAGTAAGGGCCTGTTTGATTTATTCTTGATTTTGAAGAGAATGCTTCTGATGTTTTACTATTAAGAATAAAGTTTGCATCTTATAATCCTGATTTCTGGGGACTTCCCTGGTGGTCCATTGGTTAAGACTCTGAGCTTTCACTGCAGGGGGCATGAGTTTGATCCCTGATCAGGGAACTAAGATCCCATATGCTGCATGGCATGGCCAAAAAAAAAGTAAAATATCATTGTACATGGGAGTTCATATGCCAGGCACTCTAATTTTGTGTATGTTTGAACATTTTCACAATATAATAGTAATTAAAACAGTGTTTGTTACAGGGTTTTAGTAGATACTTTTTAATAGTTTGAGAAATTCCCTTTTTCTTAGTTTGCTAAGAGTTTTTTTTTTTTCCCCAATCGTGAATGGGTGTTGTGTTTTAGTAAGTGAATTTTTTCCCTTCATCTGTTGGCTCGTCATATTGCTTTTTCTTCTTTAATCTGACATTTATGTATTTTCAAATGTTAAACACCTTGCTTCATAGAAATAAGTACAATCTGGCCATGATATACATATCTATATATCTATATATAAATACAGAGCTTCCCTGGTGGCTCAGAGGTAAAAAATCCACCTGCAGTGTAGGAGCCACAGGAGATGCGAGTTCAGTCCCTGGATCAAGAAGATCCCCTGGAGGAAGGCATGGCAACCCATTCCACTATTCTTGCCTGGAGAATCCCATGAACAGAGAAGCCCAGCAGGCTGCAGTCCATAGGGCTGCAAAGAGTCAGACATGACTGAAGCGACTTAGCATGTACGCACACATATATAAAGTATTAAAAATACTAGATTTAGTTTTTGTTCTTTTATATTCTGTTTCTATTCTTCTAATAGCTTTTTGAAGTTTCATCATGTATGCTTACCAAATTCTGAAATGAATCAGCACCTTTATCCTTGTCCTAAACAATACAGGGACCTTTAGAACATTTTAACCCTGATCACTCCACCTCCCAAGTTATGCTGATGATCAGTATTTTAGTTCTATCCTACTTGTGAAATACCTCCATCTTTATTGACAACTGATATCAAATAGTTGCCATCTCTGATTGTTTTCTTTTTCTGCCTTACATCAATCTTTTGTTTTCCTTCCAAGCATTTATCTTTAAATAAATTTTATTTTTCTTACTTGTTGATTATCTGAGTCACTGTAACTTTGTGAGAACTGGGAACTACATGTCTGCTTTATTCACTGCTTTGGAGGCATTTAGTAAATGTTTACTGAATGATTGAGTATGTATTTTTATTTTTGAAAGATCACCCTATATGCAATTAGAGACTGGATCTGAGGGTGCAAGACTAGATGTAGAGAATTAAGAGTCTGTTGCACTGATCCAGGTAAGAGTTATGGTAACCTGGACTTGGATAAATAGTGGTAGGGATTAGAAAAATAGAGAGGACTGAAAGATATTAGGAGGTAGAACCTACTGGAATTTATTACCATTTTGGTAGGAGGGCATGCATTCAGTGTTTTGTTTTTTAGGGTTTTATCTTTGCTCTCTTCTCTCTTTGTGCAACATCCCCTCTTGAAAGTTCTTGTTGATGCTTGTGGCTTCAGATACTCTCTATATGCCTGTAACTTTCAAATATGGATCTTTAAGTGTAACATCATTTTTGGGTTCCACACCGTGTTTTTAACCATGAAGGATATCCTTCAGGCACTCAAACTTGTCAGACACTACACTCATTATCTTTCCTTCTAAACCTGCTTCTCTAGTGTTTTCAATCCTCTGGTGTTTTAGGATTCAGCACCACCAACCTTCTACTTGCTCAGCCTGTAATAATGGTTCTTTTAGAGCCCAACCTAGGAGGGAATAGGGATATAAGAAACTGTCCTTTAAATGGTGTGATTAATTTTCTTTCCTCTTAATTTTGTTTTTATTTACTGTTTTTAAAAGAATAAAAGAAAGTAAAGCCATGAAGATGATTGGGATGAGGTAGAAAGAAAAGAAATAAGGACCTGCCCCAGGAACAAAGCAGAGGGCCATGGGAATTATCAGGTATTCAGCATGTATGAATACTAAGCTCTCTGCTTAACTTTGGCATTCATTAATTAATTGAAAGCAAAGTGAAAGTGAAAGTCACTCAGTCGTGTCTGACTCTTTGCGACCCCATGGACTATACAGTCCATGGAATTCTCCAGGCCAGAATACTGGAGTGGGTAGCTGTTCCCTTGTCCAGGGGATCTTCCCAACCCAGTAATTGAACCAGTGTCTCCTGCATTGCAGGCAGATTCTTGACCAACTGAGCTATCAGGGAAGCCCAAAGTGAAAGTGAAAGTTGCTTAGTCGTGTCTGACTCTTTGTGACCCCATGGGTCGCAAATGAATTCAGTTCATTAATTAAATCCTCCCACAACTCTATGAAATTTTTACAGATGAGGAAATGACAATTAATAATGGGACTATGCCTTTTTTTGAGGTCAGATGTTTACATGTAGTAGAGCTTTGACCCAGGTTTGTCTGATACTAAGTGTTTCAGTATGTAACTGGGTGGCATATTGTAAGTCACAGAGCAGAAACATTGTTATAGCTGTTGATAAATATTGCCACATTGCTTTCCAAAGGATCCTACTGGTATAAAATGCCAGTGTACCAGTTCCTTAACAGTATCTTGCTCAATGAGTATGTATAAAAAATTTTTGAATTAATGGATATAGGATTATTATTTTATATTGACATTCTTATGAATAAAAATTATATAGTTGTGCTTGTACAGACTGTCCTTTTCCTTGGCCCATTGATATACTGAGGCCATATTTATTATAAATACTTTTCCATTGAGCCCCCTCATACATTAATGAAGGTGAAGGAAGAAAACAAGAATTAGTTCTGCCCCTGTCCTTTCCATTAATCAGCAGCTTGGTAACTGATAGATTCCAAGAATCAGAACAGAACCAGATAGATTCTGAGTGGAACGTTGAGCTGTAGTTCACATTCACTAAGGGATTAAAATAGGACAACACAGGGTGACTGCCATCTTTGAAGTTCATTTGGTGTAATAGATCTGCATTTATTTTATTATAAAGAGGGTGCCTTTCTTGGACATATCTGACCCTAAACTTCAGTATCCCAGAGTTCTGTTCCTAGACTTGGATGTTCCTAAAATTCTCTAATCCACTAAGGGCTAGCCTGTTCAAAGGACTCTCCTGTTCTGCCAGGCCAAGTGTAGGGTTTGGGGGCTTCCATGTGTGCTTCAGAGGACCCAGAGAAATCGGCTTGATCTCTGTCAGTTCCAGCTTGGCTGGCACTACACTGCAAATCTGCCTTGGATGTCAGAACCAGGGACAGCTCCTTCTATCCCTCCCCCAGCGGCCCCTCCCCTGGCTTAGGCTGGGGAGAGAGAGAATGGGCACATTCGGGAATGGTGTACTTCTCTAGCTTCTTCTCAGTGTTTCTTACTTCCTTCTTTATGCTCAGTTCAGTTCAGTTCAGTCGCTCAGTAGTGTCTGACTCTTTGCGACCCCATGAATCGCAGCACGCCAGCTTCTTTATGCTAGGATAGCAATGTTGAGAGTTCCTGGTATAAGTGCTGTTTCTCACCTTCATGCTCTCAGCTGATGCTGCTTAGAATGTCTTTCTCCCATCCTTCCTTTCCCTGGCTAATCCTCCTAGGCCTGTTTAAGTAGGTATATCTTCTAGGAAACCTACCCTGATTACCTGAGGCTGAGTTAGACTATCTCCTCTTAGTTCCCATGGCACCCATGCTTGCCTTTGTCATACTCAGAATTGCATTGAAATGACCATCTGTGCTGTCCAGTACAGTAGGCATTGGCCACATGTCCTAAGCACTTGAAATGCATGGCTAGTATGAATTAAGATGTGATCAGTTCAGTTCAGTCGCTCAGTTGTGTCCAACTCTTTGTGACTCCTGGACTGCAGCATGCTGGGCCTCCTTGTCCATCACTAACTCCCGGAGTTTACTCAAACTCATGTCCATTGAGTTGGTGATGCCATCCAACCATCTCAACCTCTGTCGTCCCCTTCTCCTACCTTCAGTCTTTCCCAGCATCAGGGTCTTTTCAAATGAGTCAGTTTTTTGCATCAGGTGGCCAAAGTATTGGAGTTTTAACTTCAGCATCAGTCCTTCCAATGAATATTTGGGACTGATTTCCTTTAGAATGTGCTATAAATATAAAATATGCAATAGATTTCAAAGACATTTTAAAAATGTAAAACATTAATATTTTATATTGGTGATATGTTGAAATGATATTTGGAAATTAAATAAAACATATTACTTTTTACTTTTTATAATGTGACCACTAGAAATCTAAAATTACATTTGTATCTCACATGATATTTATATTGGCTAGCACTCATCTGTATGTTTGTCTCTTCTTAAGGGTAAGAACTGACTCAAATACATTCTTATCTCTTTGTATTTCTAAAGCACAATACATAGGGAATGATGGGAATACCTGATGCTAGTCCTCAGAACTTGGGCCTCGCATAGCAAGGGTCCAACAGACATCACATGGTTTGGTTTTTCCATCCAGGAACTTAGCCTTTCTCTCTTCTTAACCCAAGCTTTATTATATGTCTTCTTATTGATTCTTACAAATTTTCTCTTAGATCACAAGCATCTCTCATTAAATTTATTCCTAAGTATTTTAAATTAGCTATTTTACCATTATAGTTTCTAATTAATTAATACTTGTTCTAGAAGTGAATGCTGTAGATTTTTGCTATTTTCTTGAATCTTTCCACTTAGTCTTACTAATTCTAAAATTAGTGAGACTGCATATTTTATTATATAATTGGAGCTAGAATAAAGATTTTTTAATTATGTGTTTATTTCTCTCTCTCTCTGTTCTGGCTAGAATATCCAAACCAGTATTAAAATAGTAGTAAAGAGTGACCTCATTTATTCCTTAAAAACAGGAAAGCATCTCTGCTTCGCCACTAGCTAAAGATATTCTATTATCTTGTTAAGGTGATTGATTTTAATTATTTTTATTAAGAATGGGGTTGAAAGAAAGTGAAAGTCACTCAGTTGTGTCCGACTCTTTGCGACCCCATGGACTATACAGTCCATGGAATTCTCCATGCCAGAATACCGGAGTAGGTAGCCTTTCCCTTCTCCAGGAGGCCTTCCAACCCAGGGACTGAACCCAGGTCTCCCGCATTGCAGGCGGATTCTTTACCAGCTGAGCCACCAGGGAAGCCCAAGAATGGGATTAAAATTTATCAAATATTGTTATCGATTACAATTATCAGGTTTATTTTTTATTAATCTACATATATGGTATATATTTATTTTTGAACCACTTCTGAATTACCCTTATGCATGTGATATGCTGTTCTTTTAATAATAATATCATGTAATGTTGTGGTTAAGTATGTTGATTTTGGAACCATCCAGCATGCGTTCATGTTCTACCTCTACTGGTTGCAAACTCTGTGATCTTGGTCAAGCTTCTTAGTCTCTCTGTGTCTTTATTTTTAATGATAATAAAATATCCTGCGTGTGCTCCTTAGCCCAAACTCACCTGTATGTTCTGTGATACCCCAGGACTTTTGTGAGGACTGTGTGAGTTAACTTATGTAAGGTGTTGGAACAGTATCTGGCACTTAATATTAAGGAAATGTTTAATAATGTTCAGTTCAGTCGCTCAGTCGTGTCCAACTCTTTGTGACCCCATGAATCGCAGCACGCCAGGCCTCCCTGTCCATCACCATCTCCTGGAGTTCACTCAAACTCACGTCCATCAAGTCGGTGATGCCATCCAGCCATCTCATCCTCTGTCATCCCCTTCTCCTCCTGCCCCCAATCCCTCCCAGCATCAGAGTCTTTTCCAATGAGTCAACTCTTCGCATGAGGTGGCCAAAGTACTGGAGTTTCAGCTTTAGCATCA